>JAODAL010010870.1:0-102822 GCA_025379985.1 Phyllomedusa bahiana
TTCTTGGGGCCGCCAAGTAGCACCGGTCCGGAAATTTCATCACTTTTAAATAAGGGCGTGCAGGAGATCCGGGTGGCAGTGGCCTGGTGGGGATTCTGTGGGCCCTCTCAATCACAAAGCAGGAGGAAAGATAAATCGGGTCAAGCAATTGACGTATAAGGCTTTCCGTGAATTTTTCTGGCTCAGCACCTTCCGCCCTCTCAGGTAGACCTAGAATACGCAAGTTGATTCTACGGCTGCGGTTATCTGCGTCTTCCACTCTGTCTTGGAAAATTTTAATCTGTTGCTGTATTATGGTGGTAGCACGCTCCTGGGACGCAGTAGTGTCTTCAACCGCGCCAATTCGCCGCTCAGCCTCCGTTGTTCTCTCTCTCACTCTATCCATGTCTGCCCGTATACGATTTAAGTCGGCCTGCAGATAATCGATTTTAACTGTCAGAGCAGTCTGACATGCTGCAATAGCTGCCATTATCTTGTCAGTATCTAGCGCAGCTTGAAATGACACACCGCCAGGCTCACCCTCCTCAGTTTGACTCATGGCATTCACCGCCTGGGTTTTTGCTGTAGGCGCCAGGGATGGTCCGTTTTCCGGCCCATATAAACACCATTACTGCTGAATTCAATAGGGGCACCAGTTAAGAACTTTTCAGGGAGAGAGTATAGCAGCCTTAAGGTCCCGTGTCCCCTCAACGCCAGGAGAGTCCTTATATGAATAATTAGGATGTCTCTTAGGGCCCCCTTTCCCCCCCACTTTAGAGCAACAAGTCCCGCACTTTATCATTCCTTCAACTTTGATTCTATCTTATTAAAGGGGTTTTGCCACAATGTAATGTTGACGTGGGATCCTCCAAAATGGGTTTTTAATCAATTTTCTAAATATATGTCATTAGAAATATTGCAGTCTGAGAGAGCTACAGCCTTCCTTACATGCCCTTGGTTACTTCAAAGAGTCTATTAGATACGGCCTGACAAGAGCTGGACGGGCTTGCGCAGAGAGAGTTTCTTATCTGATGAGACTGAGCTGCAAAAGTTTTCAAGGCACCGGGTAGCAATATGTTTTCTTTTGTATACAGAATAAACTAGTTGTAGAGTGATTAGATACCTGCTTTATCTGATGACAGGAACATGAAGAAGCTTCAAGCTGCTGTGTAGAATAGTGTTCTCTTTTGTATATAGAAATCCACATGTTATAGTTTTTTTTATTTCAGTGTACATGTCACAAGATCCCTTATGCAGCTCTGTGCTCTCCGCTGTGTGTGTCTCTCTCTATTTCAGCTCCGTGATTTGTTTACATTACATTAGCATCTTAGCAGATAAGGCTCCTGACAGTGCAGTCTGAGGCTGTCTTGCTGTATTGTGAATCCACTGTTGTACTGTTTATTATTTCACTTAAAGGGGATGTCTCATGTCGAGATTTAAGCCTACCTTTCTCCTGTTTTCATTCTTTGATTTTTGAAATCGAGGGCGGGCATGCATTTTCTTCTAACCCTCTCCCCCTCCCTTCCCCTAGGTGACGTCATCACTGTGTCGTGCTCGCTCCCGCTGCTTGCAGTAATTCATTCTGCATTAGCATCAGGAGACAGAGCTTCCACGATCAAGACAAACACAATAGTTAGTAGTTTTGTCTTGATTATGAAGTTACCTCTTACTCCTGCCGCATTCCTCGCCAGTGATTTATTTGCATCCACGGAGAGTGGATGAAATAGCTGTCCGGCACTTATCTTCTGCGTCATAAAACACATTGTTCTACTGTGAGTAGAGCGATGTGTAACACTGTAACAACACTGCTCCCCCCCCCCCCCACATGTGTAAGGCAGTAATAAATCATTAGAAGAGACTCTGTGCAGCCCAGCGCTTCAGCAGTTAACTCGGGAGGGGGGGGAGTGACAGGCAGCCAGCTGAATGCCGTAACTCACTGCTCTGTGCTGAGAGCAGGAAGAGAGGACGGAGAAGAGAGGGAGTGCGCATGGGTGAACTAGCGCGCTCCCGGCCCGACCTGTATGAAAAAAAACAGGAGCCGGCAGCCTATTAGAAAGAACAAGCAGGTCGGTGACCATAGGGACCTGAGCAGGCTCAGGTGCCCCTACAAGAAGAGATATCTGGAAAACAGTGGGACAATGGTAATTGATACATATTGGAAAGTTGATTGTTTTTTAAAGATCTTTAAGCAGAAAACCAATCTTTGTAGCGAGACAACCCCTTTAAGTTTTGAGACACTCCCTTTGGATTCCTCACTCCTTACTCCCCCTCCCTCTCTCCCCTGCAGCTTCATGACTCAGCGTGATTAGTTGACATTCTGCCTGTACTAACAAGAGAGGGGTAAGAATCTATCTCTCGGCAAATCCCCTTTAAGTCCTGTCTGCCAGTTCCTGCACTGCTCTGCCACTCTGGCCTCTTATGCAGTTCAGTATGAGACACAGGTACCTGTAGCTTTTCTTTTTTTTCCTCAGTGTGACCTTCTGAGCTTGTGTGCACACAACCCTGGCAGCAGGATAGGGAAGATAAGATGGCCTCCGTCTCACCAAAGCTCCTGGGATCCTCACTGGCTGTTCAGCCCCAAACACCTCTTTGGAGCCTCTCTTCTCAGAGCCACTGCCTGCCAGGGGTCTTCAGCTGCAACTTAGCAGATTATGGAGTTAGTTGGGGCCCAATGTGGGTGATAAAAGCAGGATACTTACAGGATTCTGCTGGAGCTCTCTCTCAGTGCTTCCTCACACCATGCGTGCAGGCCACGCCCCCCAGGATGAGTTATTTTAGTGATGTTTTTACTGTGGCATTTTATTTTTCCTATGGAGAAATTATGTAATTCATAGATAATTGACTAATAGATAATTCCTCTTTAAATCACATGATTTGTAATGTCAAAAAGACACAGCACACATACTTATGTGCATTTTTAAGCAGAAAGAAAAAAACTGTGGATGTTTCAGTAAGTTAAACGCGTCAACTTCACAAAACAGGCTGTAAAAATACTAGCAGGTGCTAGTGTGAAGTTAGAAACTAGTATGAACCTGCTGTAAAGCATCCCTTTAAATGCTGCTACAAGCAGTGCAGTCAAGAATGCTGTCCCCAAAATCATATAGAGACGACCAAATTGAGAAATCTACAATTAGAAAATAAAAACAGCTAAGAAGAAAAGAATATGGATCGGGGTCTGTTTTTTTTTTCATTTAATTTCAGTTTTAGTAATAGCGGTATCTGACAGACGCCTCTCCATTACTAGCGCTCGGGCTTGGTGTCAGCCAGCAGAAGTTTTTGTCATCCCTAGGCTGACACTAACCCCGTGTCACTATTGTCCCAGTACCTAAAGCACCAGGGGTACTGGGAAAAGCTGGTAACCATCAGACATGGACCCTCTAATGTGATGGTCGGCTTCTGGGGCGGCTGAGGACTGATATTTTTAGAATGAGAAGGGACCAGTGTTAATGGACCTTCCCATTCTGATATTAGCAGGCTGCAGCTGTTGGTTTTACCTTGGCTGGTTATGGAAAATAGAGGGGACCCCACGTCTTATTTTTTTTTCAAATATAATTTATTTATCGAGAATCCTAAACTGGGCACCTCCTGTAATCATTACAATGGATGTCCATGTGCAGACTGTCATTAAATAAATACATTTTCAGAAAAAAAAACGCCGTGGGGTCCCCCCCCAATTTCCATAACCAGCCAGGATAAAACCGACAGCGGCAGCCTAATACTATCAGAGTGGGAAGAACCATCGCTACTGATCTCTTCCCATTTTAAAAATACCAGCCTGCAGCTGCTCCAGAAGCGGACCTTCACATTAGAGGGTCCACTTCTAATGGTTACCCAGCTCTTCCCAGTAGCCCTGGTGCGTTGGGTACTGGGGTAATAGTGACATAGGGTTAGTGTCAGCCTTGGGCAACAAGAAAAACATCTGGCTGAGCAATAGTAATGAAGAGGCATCTGTCGGATACCTCCACTACTATCACTGGCATTGTATGGAAAAAAACACAAACAAATTGCACGAAAAAAGCTTTTATTTAAATAAACACTCCCCGTACCCCAGCCCTTTTTAACCATTTTATTTGGAAAAAAAATAGATCCAAGGTTGATCCGACATAATCCACGGAATCCGCCGTTATCCAAATGGGAACCTGTAAATAAACAAACATTGCACTCATACATATAGGCTGGATACCCTATTCAGCATCCAGGAAAGCTGGGTGACACCCATCGCTCACAGGTAACATCCAGCTTTCCATGATAGGCATACTGGGTTCCACCTTTGGGGGATGGAGTGTCACCCAGCTTTCCTGGATGCTGAATAGGCTATTGCCATAGGCAATCACCAGAGTCTGTTCCCTGCGGCCTGTCTCCTGCCCTCTGCAGCCACCAAAGACAGACCGCAGGGGGCGGGAGACAGGAGCAAGGGACAGGAGACAAGGTGGCAACTCCTACCCCTGCGATCTGTATCCAGCTCCCTGCAACCACCAAAGACAGACCACAGGGGGCAGGAGAAAGGGAGCAGAGGGCAACTTCTGCCCCTTGTGGCCTGTCTCTTGCCCATTGAGACTGCCAGAGACAGACTGCAGGGGCCAGGAGACAGGAGCAAGGGACAGAAGATAAGTGGGCAACTCCTACCCCCTTGCACATTCAAACACACACCCCTCCCACACACACTGCAATACACACACATACCCCTCCCCCACAGACTCAAACACACACACAAACACACACACTGAAATACACACACACCCCTCGCACGCACACTGAAATACACACACCCCTCGCACGCACACTGAAATACACACACACCCCTCGCACGCACACTGAAATACACACACCTCCCTCGCACGCACAGTGGAATACACCCCCCCCTCAAACGCACACTGAAATACACACACCCATTTCGCACGCACACTGAAATACACACACCCATTTCGCACGCACACTGAAATGCACGCACACTGAAATACACACCCCCCCACGCGCACACACTAAATACACACACCCCCCTCACACACACTGAAATGCACACACCCCTCGCACACACTGAAATACACACCCACCCATTGCACACACAAAAACAGCCCTAGCACACCCATCCCCTGCACACACACTGAAGCATGCACACTCCTCCCCTGCACACACTGAAGCACGCACACCCATCCCCCACACACACACTGAAGCATGCACACCCATGCCCCCGCACACACACTCTGCCACAGTCCTCCCCTGCGCTCACACTGAAGCATGCACACTCCTCCCCTCACACACACTGAAGCATGCACACTCCTCCCCTCACACACTGAAGCATGCACACTCCTCCCCTCACACACACTCTGCCACAGTCCTCCCCTGCGCACACACTGAAGCATGCACACTCCTCCCCTCACACACACTGAAGCATGCACACTCCTCCCCTCACACACACTCTGCCACAGTCCTCCCCTGCACACACACTGAAGCATGCACACTCCTCCCCTCACACACTCTGCCACCCATCCCCTGCACACACACTCTGCCACACTCCTCCCCTGCACACACACTCTGCCACAGTCCTCCCCTGCACACACACTGAAGCATGCACACTCCTCCCCTCACACACACTCTGCCACCCACCTCCCCTGCACACACACTGAAGCATGCACACTCCTCCCCTCACACACACTCTGCCACCCACCTCCCCTCACACACACTGAAGCATGCACACTCCTCCCCTCACACACACCTCCCTCACACACACTGAAGCATGCACACTCCTCCCTTCACACACACTCTGCCACACACTGAAGCATGCACACTCCTCCCCTCACACACACTCTGCCACACTCCTCCCCTGCACACACACTGAAGCATGCACACTCCTCCCCTCACACACACTGAAGCATGCACACTCCTCCCCTCACACACACTCTGCCACAGTCCTCCCCTGTGCACAAACTGAAGCATGCACACTCCTCCCCTCACACACACTGAAGCATGCACATCCCTCCCTGCACACACACTGAAGCATGCACACCCCTCCCCTGCACACACACTGAAGCATGCACACTCCTCCCCTGCACACACACTGAAGCATGCACACTCCTCCCCTCACACACACTCTGCCACACTCCTCCCCTGCACACACACTGAAGCATGCACACTCCTCCCCTCACACACACTCTGCCACCCACCTCCCCTGCGCACACGCACCTGTCTTGCTGCTGGTTCCATTTGCTTAGCTCAAGAGGGGGCAGAGCCTCGTGGCTCCTGCTAAGCCCCGCCTCCTTCCCAGAAGTGCTCAGGGCTCCCTGCTCTCAAGTAGCTTCCTATGAAGCTGTGAGAGCATTGCTGGGCTGCAGCCGAGGAGGGTGGCTTCAGGGGACGCTACCCTGATGCCTCCTTATACATATAACCTCCGGCAGTTCTTCAGCTGCGGGAGGTTGAGCAACTGAAGCGGGGGGGGGGAGGGGAGGGCGGGACACGGCCCCCATGAGCGGGAGTGACCCGCCAGAAACAGGAGGGTTGGCAACTATGCTGTAAAACAGTTTATGCCACCTTATCTGAGAGTAGGATGTGACAGAGGGCAAGAATCTGAGCTCTGTGATATATGGGTTTATATGATTTGGAGCAGGATTCCTGCGTAAAAGGAAGAAAAACTACTCACAGAACTCTTTAATAAACAGTGAAGATCCTGCTTAAGCCAACCACATATAGAGATTGACAGCTTTCCCTATGTCAGTGTGTGTACAGAGTAAACTGTCAATCATTCTATGTGGGCGTGGTCAGCAGGACTTTAACTTTCTGTTTCACTACTTTCTCCGCTTTTTTTGCATAAATCCTGCTTCAAATTACATAAACCTACATAACACAGAGTTCAGCCCCTCCCTCTATTACATCATGTATTACATCTCCCTCTAGTACAGACCTGGGCAATGTACGGCCCGCGGGCCGCATCCGGCCCTCCAGCTCTTCGGATGCGGCCGGGTATTGCTGAGAGACCTCCGCGGGCCGTCAGTGCTACTATTAGTATCACCGGTACTGGTGAATTAGGCAGCAACGCAACGCCCAGGAGCTGCCGGATAGAAGATGAGCGCGCTCGGCCGGGAAGGAGGTAAGCCCAAGGGGAAAGATTAGTGTTTGTTTATTTTAAATTTGGTCATAAAACTATATACCTGCCTGTGGGAAGCCCTATCTATATACCTGCTTGTGGGAGGCCCTATCTACATACCTGCCTGTGGGAAGCCCTAACTATCTATATTCCTGCCTGTGGGAAGCCCTATTTATATACCTGCCTGTTGGAAGCCCTAACTATCTAATACCTGCCTGTGGGAAGCAGCTAAAATACCTGCCTGTGGGAAGCCCTAACTATCTATATACCTGCCTGTGGGAAGCCCTAACTATCTATATACCTGCCTTTGGAAAGCCCTATCTATATACCTGCCTGTAGGAAGCCTTAACTATATACCTGCCTGTGGGAAGTAGCTATATACCTGCCTGTGCGGAGCCCTAACTATCTATATACCTAACTGTTGCGGATCCCTAATTAGTATAACCTGCCGTGGAAGCCCAAAAATCTATATACCTGCCTGTGCGGAGCCTAACTAGCTATATACCTGCCTGAGGGAGCTGTACCTATCTATATACCTGCCTGAGGGGAGCTATACCTATCTATACACCTGCCCTATGGGGACCTTTAAACCTACTATTTTACCTGCCTGAGGGACTATATCTATCTATATACCTGCCTGAAGGAGCTGTACCTATATATTCCTCGAGGGGACCTGTAACCAATCTATATACCTGCCTGAGGGAGCTGTACCTTCTATATACTGCCTGAGGGTACTGTAACCTGTCTATATACCTCCTGAGGGGGCTGTACTTGTCTATATATCTGCTGAGGGAGCTGTACCTGTCTATATACCTGCCTGAGGGATTTGTACCTATATTATACCTGCCTGAGGGAGCTGAAACCTATCTATATACCTCCTGGGGGGACTGTACCTATCTATATACCTGCCTGTGGGAGCTGTATCTATTTTACCGGGCCTGGGGAGCTGTATCTATATACCTGCCTGTGTGCGGGTACCTAATCTATATACCTGACTGACTGAGGGAGCTGACTAACCTGCCAGACTGAGGGACATACATCTACATCCTACCTTACTGAGGGAGCTGTATATACCCCTGCCTTACTGTGTATCAGTAAGGCAGGTATATAGATACATCCCCCAGTAAGTTTCCACAAAATAATCCCCCAAAAACGAATTTTCTCCGTTTCACCCTATGTTTTTATTAGTCCGGCCCTCTAAAACCATCGCACTTTCTCATGCGGCCCCATGGGAAAATTAATTGCCCACCCCTACTCTAGTACAACCTGAAGTTCCCTTTAAGGACATTTAATGAATGAATTTTTAATCCATGAAAAATGAAGAATGGACCTAAAGAATGGAGTGACATAAACTACCTGACAGATTCCCTTTGATTGTTTTTTATTTTATTCCTGAAAGGTTATAGGTAACTACTTTTCTCACAAGTCTTGTCTCTCATACAAAGTCTCTGCTGGTTTTCTATTGTATAACCCTTTGATAAAAGGGTTCAAGTGAGGGATTATTTTTTTTGGGGGGATCACAGAAAAGAGATTATAAAAAATAGGGGGGGGGGGGTCCTGACATCAAGTGAATATCTTTTATTCCCAATTTTCCCTTAATGGCCTATTTTTTACATTTAAAAAGTATCTGAGTGCTGCAGCTTGGTACAACAGCTCAGTATTTTCATCATAATAAGAGATGTGTCATCTGAACTGCTGGCTGATTAGATTGAATATTATGTAATTATTATTTGATTTTGTTTGTGAGCAAGAAACACAAATAACGTCATTATTCACTTCCCGCAGAGCCGCCTTTTGTGTAGCCTAAATTTGTGAGGCTGTATCCGATTAAATCAGGGGGGGGAAATTAAACCCCCCTTTATTTTGGGCCAACTTTTTTTTTCATGCTAGTTAGTCTCCTTTTTCTGAAATTTAAAAGCTTCTATTCTTATATATATTGATATATATTCTTTAAAATTGGCATTTCTGAAATACCTTAAAATTACCTCCTAGACATTAGGTAAGCCCCAGCACAAACAACTACAGGTATATGTATGTGTTTGTGTATGAAGTCCTTTGGTCAACACTCAATCCAAACGACATAGTTAAAGGGAACCTGTCACATAGATTATGCCCCATTGCTGAGGACAGCACATCCCAGCCCCCAGCCCTGCTGTTTCCAGCCCCTAGGGGGCGCATGTATGAAGGGGCTTTTACGCCATTTTTTCCTTGGCGTACATTTGCCCTCCCCCCCCCAATCCCAGTGTCGGCCCCCCCCGGGGCGTTGGGGCATTTTTCGGCTGCGGCCCCCGCATAAAAGGGGGGGGCCCGGGTGGGGGGGCATTTGGGCGGGGTGGGGCGGGGGGTAGGCTTTCCCGGGCGGGACGGGGCCGCGCTCGTATAGCCCCGGGGCTTTAAACCCGCGCTGGGCCAAAATCGCGGCGCTCGGCAGCTCCGACAAGCAGACCTTTTTTTTTTTGGTCTAAATCCCCCCGACGAGGCAAAGTAAGGGCGGGAGGGAAAAGCGGGGGAAGCAAACGAAAAACGCGACAGAAGTCTCGGCGCCCCGCCCGTCCCAGCAGGATGTTTTCCCCAAAAAAAATTTCGCCTTTTAAAAGGGGGAAAAACCCCAAGTATAAAGAAAAGAGCTTTTTTGTACAAAATACACATAAAAAAAAAAAAAAAAATTTTTTCCCCAAAATCTAGAACGGCACAATATCAAAAAATTTTTTTATAAAAAATTTTGGGAAAATTCCCGGGGGAAAATACAGAAATTCAAATTTTTGAACCTATTCTCTTTGGGTGGGCAAAAACCCGGGCCCAATCGGGAAAATAGGAGCGACAGTAAACCAAATTAAAAACCTAGGGGGAAGAATTGCCCAATAAAAAAATCCATGGGGGACATTTTAAAAAAATACAGAAAAAAGGGCTGCAAAGACCCTGTTTGGGCTGAGCTACGGGGGTTTCGCCTAGCTCACCAATCAGAATGGGAAAGCGACAAAAGCCCCCATTCTATCCTATGGGAGAAATTAAACCAATCAGAATAGGAGCGACAAAGCCCCCATTATATCCTAGGGAGGAGTTTGGCCCAAATCAGAATCCCCCGGGGAAAATTTTCAAAATACAGTAAAAAAACAGAAAAGAGCTGATTGGCGGACCCTAGGGGGGACCCTTGGCAACCCCAGCCAATCAAAACCCGCGAGCTACTTCCCCCCATTATATCTATGGGGGATTGGGGCGCACTTGAAAGTCGGCGTTTTCAGCCCGTGCGGCATAAGAAAAAAAACCAAAAAAATTTTTTTTAATTAAAGTGTAAAACATGAATAAAGATAAAAAGCAGAAAAATTTGGGCTCTCAAAAAAAAAAAAAAAAAAAAGAGCAGAACAATTTTTAAAAAAATTTAAAGCATTAAAAAACCCCAACAACGCGTTGTCGCCGAGACCCCCGCTCCCAAAGGGAAGGGCCATAGAGAGAATTCCCGGGAAATACAGTAATTCAAATTTTTTTAAGCTTTTTCCCTCATTGGCCCGGCAAAAAACCAGCCAATCAGAATGGGAACGACAATGTCCCATTCTATCCTATGGGGGAAAATTTTGCCCAATCAGAATAGGAGCGAAAAAGGCCCCATTCAAACCTATGGAAAAAAAGGGACCAATCATATTAAAAGGGGGCGGGACAGTTCAAAATACAGTAAAAAGGGGCAGAAACGACTGATTGGTTGAAGCAGCGGGGTTTCGCCCCACTAGCCAATCAGATCGCGAGCTATTTTCCCAACCATAGATTTTCTATGGGAAAAGAAATTCTAACCGCTCGTGTTTGGGCCCAATTTTTCAAAGGGGGCCGGGGCCAAAAATTTTGGACCAAGGGGGGGAAGGCGCGACCTTTCCTAGGGGTTTTTTCTGGGGGGGCAAAGGGGGGGAAATAAACTGTATAGGGCCGAAATCACATTATAACACAACAAAGTTGTCACGATGTGTATAAAAAGGAAATTTCAATAGGGGGCCAAAAGAAAAAAAAATATTAATTAAAAAAAAATTTCATTTTTTTTTTTCTTTTTTTTTGATGCACCCATACTATTGACCCTTGGCAAAAACGAAAAAAACGAAAAAACATGTTTTTTTTGGAAATTAATTTTTTTTTCGTTACCAAAATATTGGGTACCTTTTTATATACACATCGGACAACTTGTGTTGTTTTAAATAATGTGATTTGGGCCCCATATACAGTTTTATTTCAGTTTGCTTTTACAAAACCCATAGGCGCCCGCTCTGCTTTCCCATTGGCCCAAAATTAGGGGCGGCTTTTTGGGAAATTAGCCAATCACAGAGCGCGCTCAAAAAGGGTTTTTTCCCCCTAAACTCTATGAAAAAGTAGCTCCCCGCTCTGATTGGCTAAGCGGGAACGAGCCCCCCGCTTCAACCAATCACTCGTTTCCCCTTTTTACTGTTTTTTTAAAACTGTCCCCCCCTTTTGAATATGTTTGGGTTTCCTTTTTTTCCCCCATGGGCTTAAGGGGGCTTTTGTCGCTCCTTTTCCTGATTGGTCAAAAAAAAACGTCTCCATAGGCTAGAAGGGGCTTTGCGTTTCCTTTTTCTGATTGGTCAATTCTCCTCCATGGGATAGAAGGGGAAACATTGTCGCTCCTATTCTGATTGCGGGTTTTTTATGCCGACCAATGAAAATTTACTTAAACAATTGAATTACTGAAATTTTCCCCGGGCAATTCTCCTTTTAATGGAAATTCCCTAGGTACCCCGGGTCTGGGCGAAAAAACGGTTTGTTCTTTTTTTTTAAACTGCTTTTTTTTTAAAACAATTTTTTCTGCTCTTTATTGATAATTTTAAACACTTAAAAAAAAAAATTTTTTTATCATACTCCATGCCGCAGGGCGCTGAGCGCCGACTTTTTCGGGTGCCCCATCTCTCCATAGCCCAAATAAGGGGAGAATTAGCTTCGCACTCTTTTGGGCGGGGATACCCAAACCCCCGCAAAGCTCAGCCAACCCACTCTTTTTTTTGTCTTTTTAAACTGTATTTTAAATTTAAATCCCGCCGGGATTCTATTGGTCCAAACTTCTCCATGGGGATATAAGGGGACTTTGTCCGCTCCATTCTGATTGGTAAATTTCCCTTCCCCCTGGGATAAAATGGGACTTGTCCCCCTCCTTTTTCTTTTTTGGCGGGTTTAATCCGACCAATGAGAAAAAGCTTAAACAATTTAAAATTACGGGTTTTTTCCCGGCAATTTACAATATCATATTTTTTTGATATTGTCCCGTTCTCGAGTTTGGAAAGGGGTTTTTAAAATTTTTTAAGAATTGTTTTTGTACATTCAGCTCTTTTCTGACACTTTTTTCCCCGCCTTTATAAAGGCTTTTTTTCCCGGGAACAACCCCCTTCCCTGCCCCGGAGGGGAGCGCCGAGATTTTCCTGTCGCGATCTTCGACCCTGTTTTCCTCCAGCCCGCCCTGCTTCATTTCGCCGGGCCCGGGAGTTTTTAAGACCTAAAAAATTTTAAAACCCGCCTTTAAAAAGGCGTTTTTTTGCTTCATACTCCGCCCCGAAAAATCTGGAATGTTTTCCTCTCCGCTCCCCCTCCCCCTCGCATCGTAACAGAAAATTTAAGGGCGCAGTCCCCGCACGGCCCTAAGTTTCCCCCACTGCACCCCCCACACTGGCGAGGCGGGGGCGGACTTTTTCCCGCATGTATTAGGGGGACTTCCTGGGCCGGCAAGCAAAGGCGCGCGCCCACAAACGCCCCATGTCCCCCCCACTTTGCCTCATAAAAATGGCGAGGGGCGGCGGGCTTTTTCATGAATGTAAGAGCCCGCCCGGCCCCCGACATAAATCAGGGGCAGATTCGCCGGAAAAAATGGCGGAAAAAGGCCCCCTCGACCCGGCGGGATTCATACATGTGGCCCTAAAGTCCCCCATTCCCGTAAAATGCAGCGTTTTCGAGTATTTAGGCTCAAATTTTTCAGTTTTTTAGCCCCAAACTTTAAAAAAAGTCAAAATTTTTCAAACCCCCCCATCTGAGGCTAGCCCCCCTAACACCTGCTCATGAATAAGATTTAAGGGTAAAAAACTCTTTAAAAATACAGCACCCTTTCAGGGAAAAAAAGGGGGGCCAAAAATGGGGTGGGAAAAAGCAGGTCTGACACTAGCTTGTCGCTCTCAGCAATCGGGGCACAACCAGTAAGGTTTTTCTTTTAAAAACACGTCCTTTAATTTCAAAAATAAAGTAGATTTGAAAAACAGCTCCATTGTGGAGGGGGAGAATCAAGTCCCTGCAAGCGTTTTAAACATGCAAAAGCCTCTTTGCATGCCCGCCCTAGTTTCCCATACTAAAATCCCTTTCCTCGTTTTTGGCACAGATGGGCTCTAACCCCCCCGCAAGGTTGGGGCTGTTTTTTAAAAAACTATCTTCGAAAAAAAGGACGGGGGTTTTAAATATGCCCCTTCGGATTGCGTGCTGACCAAAGGACTTCATACACTTTTATGTAAATGCTTCTTGGGGCGAGGTATGTGCACCGTTACCAAAGGCATTTTTAGGATACTAAGAAAAAGCTTTCAAAACACTCTGTTTTTTTTGTTTATAATTTTTTTTTGCCCTTTATAAATAGACAAAAGGATCATCCAAAAATAAAACACAAAGCTGTTCAATTACTTCTTTACGTGACAATCAAGTATTCTCTCTAACTGATCCCTTTTAAACCCCCTTTAAAACCCTGGGTGTAATACGTCCCAGGGTCCCCTAAGGGCTTGCAGGGGGGTCGCTCCGCGGGTAATCGCCGATAATTAAACCCCCCGTTTTTAGCCGAATGGGAGCGTCGCCCGCCCCCCGCTGTTTTAAAAAAATCCCAAAAAACCGCGGCAAAGAAGGGCGCGGGTCTGAATGAATTAAGAAATTTGGGGCCCCGCAAAAAATCTTGGGTGATCGGGACTGGGCCAGCAAGCTGCAATGATCCCACCCGGGACATGGCATTGGGGGAGCCTTTGGGGAAGGGTTTCCCTTTTACTTCCATAACCCCGGTTTTTCCCCACTTCCCGTCCGCCCGAAAAGGAAGTGGGGAAAACCCCCATCTTGGGACAGTCTAATGCATTGCCTATGCAATGCATTAGACTACATTTACAAACGCCGCCACCCCAGTGGGCCAAAACACCATAGGTTTGGGCCCCAAAATTTTAAAAAAAAAAAAAAATAAAATAAAATTTTTTTCAGTACAAAAAAAAAAAGGGATAAAAAAGTTCCCAAAACACCCCCTTCCCCCTTTTTAAAAAATAAAAAAAATAAAATAAAATTTTAAAAATTTTTCACATATTTGGTAACCCGTGTCCGAAAAAGTCCGATCTAATAAAAATATTTAAAATCATTTATCTCGTACGCTGAACACCGAAAAGAGAAAAAATTCCAAACGCCAAAAATTTCGTTTTTTTAGTCAATTAAAAAATTTTAATAAAATGATTAAAAAAGGTTTCAAGCATTCCAAACTGCTAGCAAAAAAAGTACACTTCAAACCCGCAAAAAAATGCCCCCCCACTGACGTCCCTAGGGGTTATACAAAAAAGTTATTGGTCCCCACAAACTGCGCCCCGGCGCAAATTTAAAAAAAAAGAAAAAGTTTGGAAAATTTTTTTCGCCACCAAACATAAGGGAAACCCTCATTGGTTTTTGGGAAATTTCCAGAGCATAAAACAACCTTAAATACAATAACACATTGCATTTACCGAAAAAATTTAAAGCCGTAAAAGCAAAAAACCCCCCCAAACCAAACGAAAATTTCGTTTTTTTTTAACAATTTGTCCCACTTGGAAATTTTTTTTCGGTTTTCCCCTTTTATTCTTATAGAAAAACTAATAACACCATTCGAAAGTACATTTTGTTTCGAAAATAAAAGCCCCCCATGTGTCTATGTAGGGGGGAAAAATAAAAAAAATTTGGGTCTGGGGAAAGGGGAGGAGGGAAAAAAAAACGTGTCAACCAAAAAAAAACGCCGGGGCCCCTTTAAGGGGGTTTAAAAAAGTATGTACAGGTTACAAAAATTGGGGCCCTCATTTAGAAAACTTTCTAATCTAAGACTTTCTTTTTTTGCCCATAGCAACCAAACAGAGCTCAGCTTTTTATTTCCTATAGTGCTCTTAAAAAAGAAAAGAAACTCTGATTGGTTGCCCCTGGGCCCCAAAAAAAGTTTTTAAAACCCAGACCCTTTTTCCCTACCAGGTCGCCTTTTGTTTTCTTTCCCCCCTCTAATAGCAAACCCCACCTGCCAGGTTTGGGGCCTGGAAATTTCGTTTTAAAACTCCATTAAAAAAGAGGCTAAGCTACAACACTAAACACAACATAAGGAATTTTTTGTAAGTCCTTCGCGTCTTCCAAACATTTGGGTTGGCAACCCCCCGGAACTTAAGGCCACAAACCCATTAGCAGGACTTCCTTTATCCTAATGCTATAAATATAAAGATAACTTTCAATTTTTATGTGAATTTTCATTTACAGAGACCCGTCCCAATCACAAAATAAAGTAACCCCTTTTGCCATTAAAAAAACACTTTTTTTCCCCTTGGGACTTTTTCCATCTACTTACATAGGGATATGCCAAAATGTTTTGACCCCCATTTCCTTCCCTTTCCCTTTAAACCCTCACTTTACCCAGTGATTGGTAAAAAGTGTCTAAAAGACTTAATAATTTGATGCCAGGCATGTAAAGCACTATTTTGGCACAGTTGAGGCCACAATTCTGGCACATTTTTCTTTAATAAATATCTTTCACTGTATAAAACTCAGCACAACATTTAACATTCAATTCAACAAAATCTTAAAAATCAGAGTCTGGTCAGCACATCCGTTTTGAAAAAATAAATGTATAGGTGCACACTGTTATGGCAGACAATATCTATGCAAAAACAATACAACATCAGCAGCACTCTAAGGCACCAAAAAACAGTCAAAGAGGACACAAGAATTTTTTGAAAAAGCATGTAAAAGCCCACCTACCGCAGCAAGGGAAATTGGGGTCACCTTGCTGCGGTAGGTGGGCTTTTACAGTTTTGATCAAAAATGTACACTAAGAACTCCAAGTTTTTTCCATATATTTGATAGTAGCAGAAATGCTGTTTCAAAAATTCTTGTGTCCTCTTTCACTGTTTTTTGGTGCCTTAGAGTGCTGCTGATGTTGTATTGTTTCAACAAAATCTTAGTCTGGGCTAGTCCACATACAATGACTTTGGTACAATTTTACCACTAAAGGGCATGATTTTGCAGCATCATAATTTTGGCAAGTGTTTATCATGTAAAATCCACACAGCAAAAGCTGCATTCTATTCTGGTTTCAAGTAAAGCATTTTAACAGATTTTTAACAGATTTTTTGCAGACATTTCTATAACTGAACATCCATTCTACATCTCAGTACTGTAGAGTTTGTGTAGCAGATGCTTGGATTTCTACAGGTTTCATTTTGGATGAAAAAGACAGTCACAGTAATTTCTGCAACAAATTCAAACGTACTCAGCTCTGACAGGAGCCATAGGACCAATCCACTTTTGGGGAAACTGCATATCAAGACAACACATCCGTTATGGAAGAAATTCAGAGAGGTGATTTATATTAAGTAAATGCAAATCATTGCCACCAAATGTGACAAAAACAACAGTGTAAGAATTGCATAGATTCAATCAAGTTTTCGTGGGTTCTTCCCTGTTATTTCCCACATACCAGATTTCCAAAAACTTGCTTGCCCACTAAACTGGTTTTCTGACCTATATTTAAAATAAAAAAAAGTGTCCTAATCCTGTAGAATAAATACAAAAACATACATACTTTCCTTTGCATTCCCCGCCCTGTCCCCTGGTCTCTGTTTACTTCCTGCTCTGTAGTTGGCATGTGATCACTGAACCCAATTTCCTTGGCATCACCCTCGGGCAATTCAGAAGACGATTTTAAGACCAGTACAATAGCCTTGGCACTGTCACTTATGGGGTTCAGTATTTTATTTGCATTTTACTTGGAAATCCTGCTCTAAATCATATAAACCTATATACCACAGAGCTCAGCTTCTCTCCCTCTGTCACATCATGTTGTCAGACAGGGCAGCCTAGATACCTGACAGGTTCCCTTTAAGGGAGTTGTCTCACTACAGGATTTCAGCTTACTTCAGTGTATCTGGCAGCATAGGATTTTTGAATTCAGGGGCGTGCTTCTTGTCTGCCTCTTCTTCTCCCCCTTCTCCCCTCCCCTCAGCACACAGACAGCTCTCCTTCTATACAGCAGGGGGAAGGTGAGGGGGTTTGCTGCCAGAGTTAACCCTGTGTGTGCCTGCCTAGATCTGCTACTCACTGCTGGATCAGCTGCACTGTCAACTCCAGAGAGTCAGGAGACAGCAGGGAGAGGGCTGATCTATGAGTGTGGAGAGGACTGTGAAGCTGTGTATGCTAATAGCAGAGCAGGGGGGATGTAAAGGTTCCTATACCCCCTGCTTAGCATACAAATCTCCACATCTCAAGCAACAACAAACAAACCCTGTCAGAACAGACACAGGGCAGCTGTGAAGTGTGTTACTATAATCACGATGTGTCACTAATACAGCAGAGCAGGGAGGGGTATGAACCGTTCACATGCTCCCCTGATCTGTTCTATTAGTATAGTCAAAGCTCCACAGACACATCCTGATTATAGTAACACACTTCACTGCTATCACATCGTACTGACCACAGACCAGCCTCACCTCTGCTCTCGTCAATCTGTGTAGAGAGCAGGAGAGAGCAGGCACATACAGGGTTAATCTACACAGACACAGAGCACAGAGCCCTCCCCCTCCCTTCCCTACAGAAGCATACTGTGTGGGAGGGGCTCTGTGCTCTGACCTGTATTCAGAAACAGATGAGTCATCAGCACTGACAGCCAGTGAGATAAAGATAACAGGTCTGCTGGGTATAGTGATTTCAGGAGCTGATGCACTACTACTAACAGGGATAACTCAAATCAGTAGGACATTTGTAATGAAACATATATTGCAAAGCTGCTTGTTTTTTAAAGATCTTTTAATTAAAACCCAATCATTGTAGCGAGACAACCCCTTTAAGCTTTATTTACATAACACTGTAAAGCCCCTTTAGGCTATGTCTAAACTGCAGTGGACAAAAAACGACCTGAAAACGAATTACTAAAATAGTTCATGAAACTGAGTTTTCTGTCCACTGCTTGTCAAAAGCAGCTGAAAAAAACGTCCGTTTTTTGGCGCGTTTTTCATTTTTTGGAGCGTTTTTTGGAGCGTCTTTGCTCTGCTTTTTAATGTATGCACAAATTAAGCCATTGGATGTAAACTACACCCTACAGGGGGAGTTAACATGTTAAGTAGTCACTTCCTGCAGATCACTGTAGCCATTTTGAGCATATTGTCCTTTGTGTGCTGCTGCGTGCTAGTACTTTATTAAATTTTGCTCTAGATTAGTGTTGAGCGATTACGTTGGCCATCGACATCGGTCTATGGTCGATAGTTGACCATCATTGACAAGATAGTCGATGGTCGATAGTAGATTATGATCGATGACATTAAAGTCTATGGGAGAGCAACAACACCTTCATTCTTACACCCCAACAGGGCTGGAGAAGCTGGAAATTAACATCCACAAACAGTCAAATTTGGATACGTGCTAAAATCTTAGGCAACACACTTAGGTTATAAAATCCACAGAAAAAAAATCACACTCCATTCACTATCCCTGTCTTGTACCACAGCATGACCCTTAAACCTGCATGACCCACAAATTAAAAAGTGCCGAAAGGCAGTATATTTAAACCATCATTGTACTTGAACTGGACATTGAATATCCCTGTCCTGGAACGCAGCATGAGCCCCAAACCTGCATGACCCCCAGATTTAAAAAGTGCCGGAAAAAGGAGTCTTTCAACCACCATTTTAGTTGAACTGGACATTAACTATATCTGTCCTGTACCGCAGTATGACCATTAAACCTGTCTGACCCACAGATAAAAAGTGCTGGGAAAAGGAGTCTTTCAACCACCATTTTAGTTTCACTGAACATTGACTATACCTGTCCTGGGCCACAGCATGAGCCCCAAACCTGCATGACCCCCAGATTAAAAAGTGCCGGAAAAAGGAGTCTTTCAACCACCATTTTAGTTTCACTGGACATAGACTATCCCTGTCCTGGGCCACAGCATGACCCACAAACCTGCATGACCCCAGATTAAAAAGTGCCGGAAAAAGGAGTCTTTCAACCACCATTTTAGTTTCACTGGACATATACTGTCCTTGTCCTGGGTAGCGCTTGCCCCTCCGTATGAGTGCAGACCAATTGAGCTTCACTTGGAAATACTGGTGGTTAACGCTCCTGTTCCACCCAGGTGCCCTTTTTCTTGGCATTCTTTTTCTCATTTTTACTCAACGTGCTGGAGGAAATTGTCTCTGTACTTTGTTCTCTGTCCGTGCTCCATACTCCATGTCCTCTGAATAACCTACATCTGGTCAAGTTTTCCTGTACCTCCCTTGTACAATTCAGAGGAATTTTTTTACCAGCTATTTTGTACATGCAAGTTTTTTAGTAGTTTAATTCTAGAAAACACATTTTTAAAATAGGATGGAATCCCACCATGTCTTTGTTTCTTTTTTTTTAATTGTATTAAATGGGTTGTCTCAATACAGGGATTGATAGCTATGTTAAAGATCTTGAAGAACAAATGTCTGTTAGAAACAACATTATTTACAATAGGACCTGTAGTCTAGCTGCATGTCACAGCAAAATGCCCCCAAAAATTCACAGCATGACCCTTGAGCCACTTTGGACAATTGTGAAGAACAAATGTCTGTTAGAAACAACATTTTTTATAATAGTACCTGTAGTATTTGCTGTATTCACATTTAAGTGCAAGGTGCCTCAATGAACAAAGCGTTAGTGCGCCAAAGTGAAAAAACACGGATCTGTAATGTATTCGGATAATAAAAGGTATTTTTTGGCACCTATCAATTCACCTGTGGTGATTACACAATTGCTGGATTCACATTTAAGTGCAAGCTGCGTCAATGAACAAAGCTGTAGTGCGCCAAAGTCAAAAAACACGTATCTGAAATGTATTCGGATAATAAAAGGTATTTTTTGGCACCTATGAATCACCTGTGGTAACTACACAATTGCTGGATTCAAATTTAACTGCAAGGTGGCTCTATCAACAATCTGGACTGGGCAAAAGTGCAAAAAACACGTATCTGTAATGTATTCGGATAATAAAAGGTATTTTTGGCACCTTCAATTCACCTGTGGTGACTACAAAATTGCTGTATTCACATTTAAGTGCAAGGTGGCTCAATAACAAAATCTGGACTGGGCAAAAGTGCAAAAAACACGTATCTGTAATGTATTCTGATAATACAAGGTTATTTTGGCACCTATCAACCTGTGTGACTACAAAATTGCTGATTCTAATTTAACTGCAAGGTGGATATATGAAACAAAGGTTGGAATGGGCAAAATTGAAAATGAACACTATCTGAATGTATACTGATAATTAAAGGTGAGTTTTGCACCTAACAAAGAGCCTGTCAGTTACTAGAAAAGATGTTTATCTATAAGTTCAGGCTGCCCAATATCCGAAATATTTCAATAGGAAAACTGGTTAATAGTAAAGATATTGCAGTGCAATGTCTACACTAAGTCTGGTGAATTTTTTAAAAACTTTATCCAGTATTCTTTATAGAGCTTGTCTGTGTTCGCCGGGCCCCCCCTCCGCTCCCCCCCCCATGACTTTACAGCGGTAGATGCGCCTTTAAAATTCTCTACCTAACTACATAAAATCTTCCAATCTCTAATCGAACTAAATTGTAAGGATCACAGCTAACAGTAGAGGTTTCTCTGTGAAGAAATAGATTAATTTCGCTGAGCTGTTTGGACACAGCAGAGACGCACGTCCTCTCTATGAGACGCTGAGAGACACTGAGGCTGAACAGGAAGGGCTGTTCTATATAAAACGAGGTCATGTGATTTTTCCAGCCAATCGCAACCATACACATCCCAGTCATGACGTCGCACACACATCTCACCCTGCTCTATTCTGTAAGCTGATTTGCTGGCCGCCAAAATGACAGGAAGCGCCGAAAATGGCGCGATCTTAATAGATGATGCACAGATTTTAACCTAAATTATCGCATGATCTAAAAATTTCGATCAACATAAAAACTGTGCCGATTTCAACTTTGTTGATAATAATCGCTCAACACTACTCTAGATTCTTGCACCAAAATCCACAAAAACCCACATTATCTTTCCATATAGCAAGATAACTGTATTAGCGTCAAAATCTGTAAAGAAAAGGATTTTAGCGGCAAAATCCCAAAAAAACGCATTATTGCACGAAATTCTGTTAAAGAAAAACTATTTTTAGTGTCAGACGCGAGATCACTTTATTGGCGCCAAAATCTGTAAAGATACGGATTTTAGCACCAAAATCCGTAAAAAAACGTAATCTGGCGCCGAAATCCATAAAAAACGTATTTTTTTGCGTCAAAAGCTAGATCGCTTTATTAGCTCCAAAATCTGTAAAGATACGGATTTTAGCCCCAAAATCCATCAAAAAACAGATTTTGCCGCCGAAACCCTTAAAAAACGTATTTTTTTGCCGTCAGAAACGAGATAACTTTATTAGCGCCAAAATATGTTCAGTAAAGGATTTTAGAGCCAAAATCCGTAAAAAAACGGATTCTGGCACTAAAATCCGTAAAAAAACCTTATTTTTAGTGCCAGAAGTGAGATCTTTATTAGCGCCAAAATATGTTCAGTAAAGGATTATAGTGCCAAAATCCCTAAAAAACGTATTCTGGTGCCAAAATTCGTAAAAAAAAAAACGTTTTTTACCGATAGAAGCGAGATAACTTTATTAGCACCAAAATATGTTCAGTAAAGGATTTTAGTGGCAAAATCCGTAAAAAAAAAAAGGTTCTGGCGCTAAAATCTGTAAAAATACTTATTTTTGGAGTCAGAAGCTAGATTACTTTATTAGCGCTAAAATATGTTCAGTAAAGGATTTTAGTGCCAAAAATCCGTAAAAACGATTCTGCGCCAAATCCAAAAAAAGCGGATTCTGGCGCCAAAATCCGTAAAAAACTTATTTTTGGAGTCAGAACCTAGATAACTTTATTAGCGCTAAAATGTGTTAAGAAATGGATTTTAGCACTAAAATCCGCAAAAAAATGGATTCTGACGCCAAAATCCATAAAAAATGTATTTTTAGCGAAAAATATATGAATTGCGCAAAAATCGTTGGCGGCCAAAGCATGATCATTTTATTGCAAAAGGTACAAAAAAGGACTCATCAGACACTTGTATGTAGATTTGACCTTTGTTACACCCACTATAGGTGGGACTTGGGTCTCCTGGGAGGGTTTTCATTGAAAAAAACGCGCCAAAAGACGTCCGGCGCTTTCCATAGACTCCTGTAGTAAATTTTCTGCCCTGCTCTGGCGTTTTTTAGAGCATGTTGCAAAATACGACCAGTAAAAAAAACGCAGAAAAAAGCTCAGTGTAGACAGCAGGACGTTTTTACAATAGAAGTCTATGTGAGATGATTACAATCGGTTTTCCAGCGTTTTTAGAAAACGAAAAACGCTGAAAAAACGGACGTTTTTCTGTGCAATGTAGACAGAGCCTTAATTGCCACCCTAATGAACCAATAGGCTATTGGCTATGTGTACAAAATGACTGTATCCCTTGTGTTTAGTTGGTTTGCTCAAACCAGTTTAATTAACTCCTGGCAGATTAATGTCACATAAATTCAATAGCTTTTATTCTTTATCAGATATTAGATTCCATGCGGTGAGTTATTTTCAGACATGTCTGTATTCCCCTAATAAATGGTTTCCATTCTGGTGTCAGGTCCAAAATTATACCCTGTAATGATTTCACTTGAGGCCCACAAAGGGAATCCATCTTGCAGAGCTAACTCATTTAAATGTGACGCTTCTACAATTCCCACTAATTACTGGACGGTGCAGCAGCTTTGTGTGATATGCATTTAATTCACCATTAGAGCCCCCAGCCAATTAGGTTGCTGAGAGAAGAAATGAAAGATGCACAGAGAAGTAGATAGGAACAAAAAAGAAACCAAGGAGACTGAATTAGAAGCACTGGAACTGATATGAGGCCAGTGTTGTTAACATGGACCCCACAGGACCAACAAAGCTTCAACTAAAAACAGTGGTGTCATGGCTCCGATATAGCTGAGCGCCTCCAGTTGTCATGACCCCCCACCAACCATATCTTTAAGTAATAATCTGACACATCAGTTAGTTGGAAGCAAACAGAAACCATGTCATCTTTAATAAAACACATAAACAATTAAATGTATGTACAGTATAAACATATAAAAATACATGTAAACATAAGCACCAGGGAGCAGCCCACTAGCAGATCCTCCAGCCGCAATGTGTGGACTCAGGAAGAAGCAAATATGTCAATGGTACTACAAGCAAATAGAGGTATGTGTATGGCAGCAGGTGCTTGATGATTATTGTTTAATCCAGTAAACATATGGAGTAGTACACTAATGTCCATAACTTCCAAGTGTCCCTATTTTAGAGGGACAGTCCCTATTTTTAACCCTTGTCTCTCTTAGCTCTATAAATGTCCCTCTTTTTTATTTGGGAAATAGATTTGCGTCAATAAACTTTAAAAATTATCTGATTGCTTCCTCGCTGTATATTACATAAAAACTTACTTAGTATTTCATCATTGGATACAATGCAATCCGGAAAATAAGTCTCTTTTTGGCTGTCTAAAAAGTTGGCATGTATTTGTTTGGACGTGGCTAGAGGTGTGTCTTGGTATGATGTCATGTGTTTGGGCATGGTTAGCGTTGGGCCTGATGTGTCCCTCTTTGCAATCTCTAAAAGTTGAGAGTTATGCCAATGTCTCTTGTTGATAGGATGCAAACAATCATGCGTATTGTTATTATCCAAAAGAGAGCTCCACATGCATATGATTGATTTGCTCAGAATTGTGACATTCAACAATAGTGAGGGGTTTTGCCACGATCTAATGTTGATGTGGGATCCTCCAAAATGGGTATTTAATCACTTTTCTAAATATATGTCATTAAAAAAAGTGAAGCCTGTGAAAGCTAAAGCCTGACTTACATGCCCTTGGTTTCCTGACAGTTTATATTAGATACGACCAGGAGCTGATCTGATCTGATCTGCATTGTTTGCACTTCTTATCTGATGGCAGGGAACATGAGTGAGCTTTAAAGGGACTGGGGAGAAAGATCCTGTGTAATTTGTATAGAGAATCCACTGGTTGTAATATAATTATCTGAGTAAACATGCAGACGCTCCCTGCTCTCTGCTCAACCCTCTTCCCTCTCCCCCTGCAGCCATTTGTTCATGAAGGAATGAAAGAAACCTATGGGGAAAAAAGGGAGTTTTAGACCAAAACCTTTTTTTATACATGGGGCCCATAATTGTCATGATACAAGGACAGACTGGGGCACATTAACTACTGTTGTCTTAAGTTAGACAGTGTAAATTTAGATTAGCAAACTAACGATGCACCAAGTTAAGCACAGTGGCTCATGCTGTTTAGTAATTTTCATGCAGCTATGGCACTGTCTAGCTTTTTTAGGCCAACTATTAGTTGGCTTACTTTATTACAGCCTTATTACAGTTGCTGTAATAAAGCTGCTGTAATAAAGTTAGCACATACTTAAATTGCCAAGTGCAAGTGTGCCCGGTCGAAGTTTTAGACAGAATTATTAAATCTACGCCATTGTATTTCACTCGCTTACTACATTCCTTTAACTGTAGAAAACGACTAATCCACATGTTGACTTCCCGCAGAAACGAACCCCTACAAATGACAAAGTTGAGGTGCAATTCTAAAAGTACAAGCCCATATCCAATCTAGAGCTACACAATATAGAAACGTTAATACCCCATAGCCCTATTAACAAGACATTGATCTAGAGATTAGACCTTCAGTGCATTTAGCTATAACTTACTCTCTGCATTTTATTAAGATCTATGGACCTGGAGGCAATGATATAAAAAAGAGGAGCAGTGGGATTCCAATTTCCACTGTTAATTATTTTAATACATGACATATACTAATAAATATGGATAGGAAACAAGATAAGCTTTGGATGTAATATTCATTTCCCTTCCCACTGGAACGCTGTCAAAGCTTTATGCGCCAAGCAAATTACTATGTACATATGTTTACATAAGCTGCAAAATGTATGTTTTTATCCTTGATGTATGGTTTCAGTTGTGTTTTATATTATCTAATAGCAGCAGCTGGAGAGATGATTGGGACACTGCACCAACTCAGTAATTGGTCTTCACATCAGTGTTTTTCCAAGCAGACAGAATCTATAGGCATTTTTATGCCGGGACTGAATACATTCCATGTTCCATCCATAAATATTCAGGAGTCAGATCACACTACGTTTACTTAATGCACATTATCCTGCTTCAGAAAACAAGACTGTTTGTGTCCAATTCATTTTGCTTCCAATATTGTAGAAGAAGAATTATACGTGTAGCTCAGAAATTGGAAAATAATAAGAACAATTGCCTTATTCATGAGTAAGCACTAGCTAAATGTTTTTTTTTTCCTGCAGCTCTGTTCTGCTGCACTTGGAATTATCTGAATTTCATTTTGATCTGTTACCCAGTCCCCTGATTGACAGTTCTCTTTCTCAGGTCATTTTTATGCTAAAAACAATGTATTATGGGTAGAGATGGGCGAATTTCTCAAAAATTCGATTCGGTCACTTCGCCGAATTTTCCGTCAAAAATAAATTCGGTCCGAATTACTTAGGCACGAATTGCGTTAAAAAGCAGCTATTTCCAGGCTGCACAGAGCCTGTGGGGTGCTGTAGAACATTGTGCCATGCTTAAATATGCAGAGGGAGCTTGGTTTGGTCTTCATACAAGGTTGTGTTTTAGTATGACACGCAGATGACTGCCGCCGCTCTTAGAATCGCTTCACTATAAAATTCCCTGGGCACTTATGGGGGCAAAACTGACCAAAAAACTCAAGCGGGAATGTAGCTGATAAAGTCATGACAACGAGAGAAAAGGCTGGAAACAAAACAAGACTGAAGAGCTCACAGGTGGACAACATTAGTGACTAGAGTGCTGAATGGAGGTGAACAGGCCGGGGCAGCGCACAGCAGCAGAGCATGAGTCAGGCAGTGGCACAATGACATTTGGAGGCGGCAAAACAGTATTAGGCCACAGAGTGGCACAATCACACAGTGTGGAGGTCACGGCGGCAGCAGTATGAGGTCAGGCAGTGGCACAATGACATTCTGGAGGTGGCAAAACACGAGGAAGCCACAGAGTGGCACAATGACTGATAGCGGAGGTCACGGCGGCAGCAGCATGAGGTCAGGCAGTGGCACAATGACACAGTGTGGATGTCACGGCAACAGCAGCAGCAGCATGAGGTCATAGAGTGGCACAATGACAGAGTGTTGAGGTGGGTGGCAATACCAGTCCCTGGTAAAGATGGTGGTAGGCAGATGGAGAAACTGTCAGCAGATGTGTGGCATCAGGTGGGTGGCGGCATCAGAATAGTGGCTGAGGCAGGTAGTTTGAACCCAGACTGACGCCTAAGGCATTGGTGTGTGGAAATCCTGGCCGATCCACGCCTGATTTATCTTGACAAAGGTCAGTCGTTCCACATTTCCCGTGGACAAGCGGGTTCTCCTTGGGGTAACGATGGCCCCCGCCGCACTGAACACCCGCTCTGATGCCACACTACTGGCCGGGCAGGACAGCTTCTCCACTGCAAACTCGGCAAGTTGCGGCCACACATCCAGTTTGGCTGCCCAGTAGTCCAGCGGATCTTCTAACTGAGGTGGCAGAGTGCTGTCCATGTAGGCCACAACCTGTTGGTTCAGGGACTGCTCCAGGTCCTGCTGCTGCTGCTGCTGCTGCTGGCGACTGCCCTCCTCACTAGGCGGGTGAAGGAAGCTGCTCATCAGTGACTCCAGACTTAGGTTACTACTGATGGAGCTGGTACTGCTCCTACCCCCCCACCGTCCCCCAGCAGCCGCGGCAGTAGTACGTGAGCACTGAGGAACCCCCCGGTCAGACCTGTCAGAGGAGGGACGATGCCGCACATAGGCAGCAGCCAACTGATTACGGAGGATTTCCCTATAGTATTTGAGTTTGTCTTCCCTCTCATAGCTGGGAAAAAGGCTCCCATTTTGGACCGGTAGCGAGGGTCCAATAGGGCGGAGAGCCAGAAGTCATCCCTCTGCCGGATGCTGACTATTCGGCTGTCACTAGCCAGGCAAATAAGCATGCGGCGGGCCATCTGCACAAGTGACTCCGAGGGGCTCCCTGCCTCCATTTCCACTGTATACTGCCACGGTGCTTGGGGGTCATCTGCCTCGTCTTCCTCATCTCCATCCACCTCCTCCAGCTGCTCCTGCTCCTCCTCTCTTGTCACCTGGGTAGAAAATCCACTCATTTCACCAGACAATGCTTCTGCTCCAATGTCCTCCTCCTCCTCCTCCATTTCAGTCCCCACCGGACTCATGTGGCCACGAGATGTAGTCGCCACGTCTCTAGTCCCCTGCCCAGACAGATTTTTCAGCATCTGTTCCAGGACATGAAGCAGTGGAATGATGTTATTCATCCCGTAGTCCTGGAGCCTTGACTGGCTGCAATGGCATGCGTGCCACTGGGCGCTGCTGCTGCTGCTGTTGCTGCGGCGGCAGGATGGACCACCACATCTGAGCCACGTTTCTCCCAGGCCACCGGATGGTGACGCTGCATGTGTTGACTCAGGGCCGTGGTGCCAACGTTAGCTCCCTGGCCACGCTTCACTTTCTGCCCACAGATTCTACATATACCCATATTCGGCTCCTCCGGTGTCTTAGCAAAGAACTGCCACACCGCCGAGTATCGGATTTTACCGCCAACGCTCCGCACTGAGTGACTACTGCCGCCGCTGCCTCGCTGAGCCCCTGTGCCGCTACTTTCTTGGACCTGCGAAGCGGGTTTTTTACCCCGTGGCCGCTTGGCTCCCGACCTCACACTGCTGCTATCCTGCTGACTCACAGCCACACAACCCACTTGCTGGCTGCGCCGCTGCCTGACTCGCAAGCTGACGCCCTCTTCTCCTGACGATGATGAAGCCCTTGCCTCACCCGGCTCCCAAGTGCGGTCGGCTACATCATCATCTATTTGTGTTTCATCGTCACTGCTGTCCTCATCACCGGTCTTGGTTAGTGTTGAGCGATTACGTTGGCTATCGACATCGGGCGATAGTCGATAGTCGGCCATCATCGATAAGGTTTTTCGATAGTGAGCATCGATTATGAGCGATGACCATTAAAGTCTATGGGAGAGCAACAACACCTTCATTATTACACCCAAACAAGGCTGGAGAAGCTGAAATTAACATCCACAACAGTCAAATGGATACGTGCTACATCTTAGGCAACACACTTAGGTTATAAAAGCCACAGAAAAAAAAACACAGACCATTCACTATCCCTGTCTTGTACCACAGCCTGACCCTTAAAACTGCATCACCCACAAATTAAAAAGTGCCAGAAGGCAGTATGATTTGAACCATCATCTTACTTGAACTGGACATTGAATATCCCTGTCCTGGAACGCAGCATGAGCCCCAAACCTGCATGACCCCCAGATTTAAAAAGTGCCGGAAAAAAGGAGTCTTTCAACCACCATTTTAGTTTCACTGGACATTGACTATACCTGTCCTGGGCCACAGCATGAGCCCCAAACCTGCATGACCCCAGATTAAAAAGTGCCGGAAAAAGGAGTCTTTCAACTACCATTTTAGTTTCACTGGACATTGACTATACCTGTCCTGGGCCACAGCATGAGCCCCAAACCTGCATAACCCCCAGATTTAAAAAGTGCCGGAAAAGGAGTCTTTCAACCACCATTTTAGTTTCACTGGACATTGACTATACCTGTCCTGGGCCACAGCATGAGCCCCAAACCTGCATAACCCCCAGATTTAAAAAGTGCCGGAAAAAAGGAGTCTTTCAACCACCATTTTAGTTTCACTGGACATTGACTATACCTGTCCTGGGCCACAGCATGAGCCCCAAACCTGCATAACCCCCAGATTTAAAAAGTGCTGGAAAAAGGAGTCTTTCAACCACCATTTTAGTTGAACTGGACATTGACTATGCCTGTTCTTTACCACAGCATGACCCCAAAACCCGCATGAGCCATGCTGACGATGCTGATAACGACATTTGTGGCCGTGACTGGGAGGACGAGGAGGTAAGACTGCTAGATGCAGGTTGCATTAACCACTGAAGGACAGATTGGCGACAATGTTCGTTACTTAGATTCACAGGGCCCTGACCCAGCGATGACAGGCCTGACGGTCCTGCAACTGACGATCCGCTGGCATGCGTGTTGTCGCCAGCACTGGAAGGAGCACCTTCTCTCGTACCTCTACCTCCATGTGCTACCCCCCTCTTTGCTCGCTTACCACCTGCATTTCGCTCCATGTTCAGAAATATAAAAATTTGAGAAGGTATGGAAGAGTTTTGGAAAGTCTCTTATTAAAAGACGGCAAATCACAGCTATTCTCAAATCCCTCTAATCAAAACAAAATTGCTGGATTCAAATTTAACTGCAAGGTGTCTATCAACAAATCTGGACTGGGCAAAAGTCAAAAAACACGTATCTGTTATGTTTTCGTATAATACACGGTATTTTTTGCACCTTTCAATTCACCTGTGGTGACTATAGAATTGCTGTTTTAAGATTTACGTGGATGCTGCGTCAATGAACAAAGCTGGGTGTGCAAAAGTCAAAAAACACGTATCTGTTATGTTTTCGTATGATACACGGTATTTTTGGCAACAAACAACCTGTGCTGACTACAAGATTGCTGGATTGTAATTTAACTGCAAGGTGGATATATCAACACAGGTGGAATGGGTAAAATTGAAAATGAACACCTATCTGAAATGTATACTGATAATAAAAGTGGAGTTTTGCACCTAACAAAGAGACCTGCAGTTACTAGAAATGATGTGTATCCAATATAAGTTCAGGCTGCCCAATATCCAGGAAATATTTCAATAGCAAACTGTTAATAATAAAGATATTGCAGTGCAATGCCTACATTAAGTCTTAGTGAACCTTATCCAGTGTTCTTTATAGATAGAGTTTGTCTGTGTTCGCCCGCGGGCCCCCTCCCCCCCCCCCGCGACTTTACAGCGGGGGATGCTGCTGTTAAATTGTCTAGCTAACTACAGAAAATATTCAAAAATCTAATCTAACTAAATTGGAAGGATCACAGCTAATAGTAGAGGTTTCTCTGTGCAGAAATAAACTAATTTCGCTGAGCTGTTTGGCCACAGGCAGAGCGCACGTCCTATTCCTATGAGACGCTGAGAGACACTAAGGCTGAACAGGAAGGGCTGTTCTATGTTAAAACGAGGTCATGTGATTTTTCCAGCCAATCGCAACCATACACATCCCAGTCATGACGTCGCACACACATCTCACCCTGCTCTATTCTGTAATCTGATTTGCTGGCCGCCAAAATTACAGGAAGCGCCGAAAATGGCGCGATCTTAATAGATGATGCACAGATTTTAACCTTAATTATCGCATGATCTGAAAATTTCGATCACCATAAAAACCTTGCCGATTTCAACTTTGTCGATAAAAATCGCTCAACACTAGTCTTGGTATGCCGAGGCTGACCTCTCACAACATGACCTCCCATGCCACTCTCCACATCTATACTTTGCCGCCTACTGCAAGAAGCAGGCGATATTGGCCCCATTTCTTCGCTGCCAAGTAGCTGCTGACTGCCCTCCTCAAATTGTTCATCCTCGCTATATAGTGGCGCTGAGCCCAGACCACATAGTAGATCTCTGGCTGAGGGAACCGGATGGGACAGAGGCGGGCTGAGGACAGGTGAGGGCCGCTGACCTGCTCCCGGGCCATGCCAACTAATGGTTGTGTCTGAGGTTCCCACCGACTCTTGGCTGGGGTTGTCAGATGTCATCTGGGAGGAAGAGGATGACCTAGTCAACCAATCAAGAACCCTTGGGTTGCTGAACAACACACGGCCGCTAGTTTGACAGTGGCTTGTGGCCTCACCGAGTGACCCCTGCTGCGACGTCCCTTGCTGTGCTGCGACCTGAGCCTGGAATGTTTGTCCCTTTTGCCACCGCAGGTGAAGAGCCCTGCCACCTCTTTTGTCTGACATACTGTTTGTTCTAAAATATACGACACTGTTTTGATGTGATATCTGTATATGTAAATATACCCCCTTTGTTTTTGACCCCAAAATGAACCCAGAAACCCAAGCTTGGGTAACCTTGGATATAAATTGGCTCCACAAATGGCCAGGAAAAATTTACTTGTTATGTGTCGTTTAAAACACTGTGTGTTTTACTAAAATGTAAAAGCACAAACAGGCTTAATTAACCTTCGGACATGAATTAGGCTACAGGAAAAATGTATATATTTTGGCGTTTAAAAAGAACGGTTTATTTTGTCAGCACACCAGCAAAACAACGCTTAATTAACCCTGGATGTAAATTGCGCCAAAGAATTGAGCCGCACAAAATAGTAGCTTTGTAGCGTGTTACAATTGCGTGTTTTCACGCCACACAAAAAGAGATACAGTTGTAATTAAAATTTGCTTGTGAATTAGGGCTACAGGAAAAATGTATATATTTTGGCGTTGAAAAAGACGGTTTCTTGGGGTCAGCACACCAGCAAAACAACGTTATTAACCCCCGGATGTAAATTCGCAATAGAATTGAGCAGCCAAAAATGAATGGTATTTGTATTGTAAAAAAGCTGTTTCTTTAAATGAATACAACAGGAAACTGGCTTAAAATCCCACTTGGATATTGAATGTTATGCAGCTGCAGTGGATCACACTGGATTTCAGATCCAATACCCCAAAAAATTAGGAAGAGAACATTAAGAGAACAGTCTCTGAGACAAGCTGAGACACCCCACAGAAATCGCTATATAAAAATCAATTTTTCAGTAAGAGCTATCAGCTGCGGCAGCACCTTCCCTGACGAGCACAGTGAGAGGAGTGTGAGCTCCCGGCGTCGCGCCCGGACTTATATAGTGCGGTGACGTCACAGAATCCCGCCCGTCTCTGATTGGCTTCATCTCTGCACATGTCATGCAGGCTATGCCCTTCTTCCTCCAGAGTGCTTTGCCCCATGTAAACGCCATGTGCTCGCAGCCATTTTATCAATCAAAAGCACACTTCGTTTACCCGAATACCCCAAAGTTCGACTTCGTTCCGAACCGAAGTTTTCCTGAAATTCTACTCGAATTCCACTTCGTTAGAATCAATTCGCCCATCTCTAATTATGGGAAAGGAGCTGAGAAGTTCAAGCGCCCTCTATTGGATGCAACAAATCCTCACTTTGCTTCTGATTCACTGACTCTTTAAGAAGCAAAAGGAATATTAGCCAAGCCAGTATCACTCATCTACAGACAGCTGTTTCGGGGTTTCCCCCCTCATCAGTGCAGAGCTGAGCGATACTGACTGGCTGGGTGGGAGGCAATGAGTGGCTCAGAAAAGTGAATATCTCTCTTTGGGGAGAGCACCATGTAGGTGTGTAGAGTTTTGAGATTGCCTTTTTGCCCTCTAGTAAGCATCTGTATATCACAAGTCATTATGGGAAAGGAGCTTTGTTGGGTTTTATTTTTATGGAGTTCACTGTACAGTATAGATGTCATGCTCTCTCTTTTTGCTATGTTTTAATACTTTTTTTGAAAAAATAAATTTGTGTTGCTGCGCCATTTTCTCAACATCTTTTTTTATCTTTACATCCATAGACTTGAGTGAGGGCTTGTTGTTTTGCTGGATGAAGTGTAGTTTTTATTGGTATGATTTTGGGATCCATGCTACTTTTTTCCATTTTTTGGGGAATGCAAAATGGCTCTGGGTATTTTTTATTTCTACAGTAGTTACTGTACAGGAAAAATAATGTTACATTTTAACAGATCAGACTTTTATGGATGAGGCAAAATACCAATTATGTTCAACTTTTATTTTTTTACTATTTTATTTGCAAAATGACAAAAGGGAGGATCTTTCAACTTGTAATATTTCTTATTTCTTTAAAAAACTTTTTTTCTTTTATTCCAACTACTAATCCCCCTAGGAAACTTAACCGTTATGGGGTGGAATTGCTGGCACACTGTTGTTCTATTGTAATATATTGCAAATTTTGAGATGGAAGCCATGGAAGTCTTCATTAGACCCCCTGAGGCCATGGAAACCAGTTGGCATTCCACATTCTTATCGCAGGAGGAAGGGAAACCGGGCAATGGAACTGTGCGCAGCACCATTCCTTAATCCCTATAATGCCACGACTATGTTGCCCAAAACACCTAAGGGTATGTTCACACGGCATAATTACGGCGCATACAGTACGTGCAGCAATACGCCAGATGATTTGGAAGTCGCGCTGATCAGCATGTACTCCCGAAGCATGGGGGGCCAGCTGGGTGCATGCATTACTTGCGCCGCATAATCGCTATGAATAATTGACATGTCACTTATCTCCTCACGCATACAATACTCGCGGGGGGACAAGGTGTAATCTATAGTTCTCTATGAGAGCTAAGGATAACCGTAATTGCACCAAAATGCGCGTCACAATTACGCCGTATGAACATACCCTAAGGGTTTAAGATGCCGAGATCAGAACTATCTCTGACCCAGGTTACCAGTGGCAGGTCCAGGCTACTGGCAGGTTCAGACTATAAGTAACAGCTGTTACCTGCCACATATGGAATGGGCTCAGCAAGTTAGCTCTATGCACCCTTAAAGGGGTTGTCTCACTACAAGGATTGCTTTTTATGTTAAAGATCTTGCAAAAACAAGTCACTTTGCAATATATGTCCATTTACAGAGTCCTACTTATTCCTAGATATCCCCTTTTGTGTGGGCTCCATCAGCCCTTCAGGTTGCTATAGCTACAGACCTGTTAGATATTTTCTGATAGGTTGCCACCACTGGCTGCTATAGCTACAGACCTGGCTTCTAATGCAGCCTAGTAGAAGCCAGTAACCATGCCCATGAATTCAAAATGAAACCAAGAAAACAGGACTAAGGTAAGATGAATCAATGTAGTGAGACAACCCCTTTAACAATATCAGGACATAACTGTAGATCATATGTCTATAAGGGATTATGGTATAAAGATTGAAGTTACAAGATCATTCCTATCATTAATGGCCATCTCAAAGCTATAGTAGCCTTTCTTCAATGCAATACAAGTGGTCATACACGTTTAATTACTAAAGAAGAATTTCATTCTCCTGGATGCGTAACATTAATTTGTGCAGAAGCGGGAGAAAAGCTGATTCACTGTGCACCGTGATATTATCCAGAATTAATTAATCGAGGTACTTTGCATTTCTTTTGCATAAACAAGGGTCCGTACACTGTAACTAATTCATTGGCAAAATTATTTCTTGTAACATACCCTGTACAGGAGATCTATTCAAATCATTTACATGTCACAGCTAGTTTTATTAGGTTATCACACAATGAAAACTAAGTGTGCGTGATTCCAGGGAAGTACTGTACATGCAAATGTAATATTCCTATTTAACAGGTGTGACAATGAAAATCTTAGTTTTTTAATGTAAGGGGATTTTGTTGTCACATCCTTAATGAGGGGTGACATAACCTATTATTATAATCTCCATAATATGTTGTGCTGAAAAAAATGGAGATCCATTAAACAGGTCCCCATCTATTAGCTAGAGATGAGCTCTTCGATCAACTGGTGCAACCATGACAGCGCCACAAGCAGCTAAAAGAAGTAAGGAGGCCGGCAAAAAAGAAGAGAAAGCGGCTGCTTGCCCCAAGCAGGACTTATATCCCAGCTACCCATCGTCTCCTTCTGCCAAGAATTGGTGGGTATCTATATCATCCTCTCTCACCATTGATCCTGATTTCCAGCAAGTATGATTAGCCCCCCCACCACCCCAGCTTCCTTCAAGACTCTAAACAATCTCTCTCCTAACCACTTTGTAGGGTAGTAATTTTAACCAGTTCCTTTTCCATGAAACCACCTAAATCTGTCATTGACCAGAACTATAGAGATATATATAGTATGATTGCCTATTAATAAAAGGCATGGCATAACTATTCATATGCATAGTACTTGTTTGGTATTAATTATTTGTATAGTTAATTGAAGCATTTTTTTATACAGTTGGGAAAATAAGTATTTGATACATTGGCAATTTTGCAAGTTTTCCCACCTACAAAGAATGGAGAGGTCTGAGAGGTCTGTAATTTTTATCATAGGTACACTTCAACTGTGAAAGACAGAATCCAAAAGAAAAATCCAGAAAATCACATGTATGATTTTTAAATAGTAAATGTGCATTTTATTGCATGAAATGAGTATTCGAACACCTACCAACCAGCAAGAATTCTGTCTCTCACACACCTGTTAGTTTTTATTTAAGAATCCCTCCTACTCTGCACTCATTACCTGTATTAATTGCACCTGCTTGAGCTCGTTAACGGGTTTAACAGACACCTGTCCAAACACTCAGTCCATCCCACTCCAACCCATCCACTAAGGCCAAGACCAAACAGCTGTCTGAGGACAAAATTGTAGACCTGCACAAGGCCAATAGGCAATAGGCTTGGTGAGAAGGCAACAGCTGTGGGCGCAATTATTAGAAAATGGAAGAAACACAAGATGAATGTCAATCCTCTTCTGTTTGGGGCTCCACACAAGATCTCCTCTCTTGGGTAAGGATGATTCTGAGAAAGGTCAGGAATCAGCCCAGAACTAAATGGGAGGACCTGGTCAATGACCTATACAGAGCTTGGAAAACAGTCTCAAAGATTACCATTAGTAACACACTATGCTACGCTAGGGCACGCATGGTCCCCAGTCATGCCAGCACATGTCCAGGCCCATTTGAAGTTTGCCAATGACCATCTGGATGATCCAGAGGAGGCATGGGAGAAGGTCATGTGCTCAGATGAGATCAAAATGGAACTTTTTGGTACCAACTCCACTCGCCGTGTTTGGAGATAGAAGAAGGATGAGTACAACCCTGAGAACACTGTCCCAACCGTGAAGCATGTTGGTGGAAAAATCATCCTTTGGGGTGATTTTCTGCAAAGCAGACAGGAAAACTGCACCATATTGAAGGGAGGATGGATGGGGCCGTGTACTGTGAGTTTTAGGCCAACAACCTCCTTCCCTCAGTAAGAGCACTGAAGATGGATTGTGGCATGGTCTTCCAGCATGACAATGACCCGAACCAAACAGCCAGGGCAACCAAGGAGTGTCTCCATAAGAAGCATTTCAAGGTTCTGGAGTGACCTAGCCAGTCTCCAGACCTGAACTCTATCAAAAATATTTGGAGGAAACGCAATGTAGCCCAGCGACAGCTCCGAAACCTGAAAGATCCGGAGATCTGTATGGAGGAGAAGACCAGACTCCCTGCTACGTAGTGTGCAAACTTGGTCAAGAACTACAGGAAACGTCTGACCTCTGTAATTGCAAACAAAGGTTTCTGTACCAAATATTAAGTTCTGTTTTTCTATTGTATCAAATACTTACTTCATGCAATAAAATGCAAGTTAATCATTTAAAAATCATACAATGTGATTTCTGAATTTTTTCTAGATTCTGTCTCTCACAGTTGAACTGGACATCCTCTTTAAGTAAGTGCATTTAGAACTCGGTTTGCACCTTTGGTGCTGGCACATTCATTCCCTCTTCCAGGCTGCGAGATGGCTCTGGAGTTTAAAACAGTGAAACAGGCGGCAGACAGGGAATACTGTGGTAGTGTAAGTACGACAGCTGTGTACAACAAGAGGAGCAGCCAGAATGATCACGGGAGTAAGAGAGTTGGCCAGAGAGTAAACCTGTATCAGTTGAAGTGTGGAAAGAACCCCGAGCTGCCCGAGGACAGATCACCACGGAACAATCCACACACGACCCCCACATGCACAACAGATTTTTTTATTGGTGACGATTCACATGTGAAGAAATGAGGTATTTAAGCGATAAAGAAAATTGTATAGCTTTTCATTATACAATGAATTAGCTTTGTTTGCTAATTCTGAAATACCCATTTAAGCCCTTTACTCACATCACTCAGTGAGTCAGAAGTACATTTAATAAATGAATTATGCATTTTTTAGCATAAACAAGTGAAATTGTAATGTCATAGGGACGATATTTATCTACAGGGTAATTCCGAGTTGTAATGGATATATTTGAAATTGATTCTAGCGATAGCAGTACCATATTTTAATCATATTCTGGGGACATATTACAATGCAAACCACTATCATTAATTTAAAAATGTAAAGATTACATGGCAGTGAAAAGGTTAAATAACTTTATCTTCATTTCTGCAACTGGAACATACAGGCACCTGCCTCTCTCCTCTCAGGGGAGCGTTTCCCTTATTAGATTTGCATTCATTTGGATGAACAAGGCTTTTGTTCAAATAGAGCACATCTGTTTTACAGGTCTCAGAAAAAGTACAGGCTCGAAAACTGTATCATATCTAAAAAACTAACAAAGATTCACTGTAAAAGTTCATCATAAAATGAATAACCTCATTAAACTCTGGTATGTAGGATTAAATATGTCTACTATTTAGGGACAAATATATTCTTACTTATTTTACTCAGCCACTCACAATTTATTTTCCAGATGTAATTGCTTTGTGTAAGGGATATTACAAGAAAAACATGACTACAATCTGATAGTTGTCAAACAAAACAAATCCATGCTGATTTTGATGTTGTTTTCGAAGCGGTTTTAGGAGCGTGTCCACTCCCAAAAAGGTATCCAAAACACTCCCAGTTCATTTTCATTGATTCTTATGTAAAACAGCATTGTAGTTCACACACGACATGGTTTTTATGTGCTTTTTTGGAAGTTTTTTTGGGCACTGAAAAAGAAGTGTCATGTCAATTCTTGAAGTGTTTTAGGCGCGTTTCTCAGCAAATTTTTTGACCTGGCTATTATTTGTATGGGTGAAAACAGTGTTGAAAGCCTTGTCCAAAACCTTGCCCAAAATCTTGTCCAAAAATGCGTCAAAAACGCACAGAGAAATGCGTCTAAAGCCTCTTCTGAAGAAGAGTGTTTCAGGCCACGTTTTGATGCTGTTTTGGGAGCGGAAACTCTCCAAAAACCGCTTCGAAAAACAGCGTCAAAATCAGCCATGTGAACATACCCTTAGATTATATTATTTGCAGTCAGTACCATTAGAGGAAAGTTTGTACTAAAGGCGTTGTTCACCACTGCATTGGAGGTTCTTTTGGAACCTCTGTTGCATGTTCTGTCAGGAATGCAAAAATTCAGCAAGTTGTGCCATTTTTTTACGTATAAACAATGGACACTGTAGCTTAAAGGGGTTCTCTCACTACGTTAATTCATCTTACCTCAGGCCTGTTTTCTTGATTTCATTTTGAATTCAGGGGCGTGTTTACTAGGCTGCAGTAGAAGCCAGGTCTGTAGCTATAGGAACTAGTGCTGGCAGCCTATCAGTACAGATCAAACAGGTCTGTAGCTATAGCAACCTGAGGAGCTGATGCAGGCCATACAAGAGGGGATGTCTCAGAATAGGTAGGACACTGTTAATCGACCCATATTGCAAAGTGACTTCTTTTCGCAAGATCTTTAACATAAAAAGCAATCATTGTAGTGAGACAACCCCTTTAAACTCAATGGGCCATATTGATTACAATGGGTCCAAACTTGCTGAGCTATCTTTTTCGTCACTCCCAACAGAATATGCGACCCAGATGTAAACCAAGCCTAAAGCAGTTTATGGCTAGGTTCTCATCTACATTTAGATCCTCTGTCACAAATTCCATCAAAAAGAAAAAAAAATTGCACAGCATGCAGTACCGTTTTTACAATAAAATGACGGGCTCCATGACAGAAACCACATTGTAGTCCATGAGGTCCTTTGAGTGCCCATTGGGTCCACCATGTAACATAGATTAAATTGTGCATCTTAGAAGCACAAAATCTGTAGCGTGTTACCTATAAATCTACCAACAGTAGGTTGCAAAAGTATTCATAGCCCTTGACCTGTTCTTAATTTTTAATTAATACAGTCACAAAGTTAAATATATTTTATGTGATAGAGCAACACAAAGTAGCAAGGATTTGTGAAGTGTAAAGAAAATAAAACGTGTTTACATATTTTTGCAAATTAAAAAACTCAATAGTGTGGCATGCATATGTATCCAGCCCCCTGTACTCTGATACCCTTAAATAAAATCCAGTATGACCAATTGCCTTTAGAAGCCACTAAATTAGTAAAAGAGCACATATGAAGGTAATTTAATCTCAGTATAACTACAGCTGTTTTGTGAAGGCATTAGAGGTTTGTTAAAGAACAAAAAAAAACAAGGAACACACCAAACAGCCCAGGAATAAAGTTGTTACAAAGTTTGTTACAGGGTTAAGTTTAAAAAAAAATAGCCCAGGCTCTGAACATCTCACAGAGCACTGTTCAATCCATCATCCAGTACTGGAAGGAGTATGGCACAACTGCCTACCAAGACATGGCCGTCTACCTCAACTAACAGCCCACACAAGGAGAACACTAATTAGAGAAGCAGCCAAGAGGCCCAGGGTCACTGGAGGAGTTACAGAGATCCACAACTCAGATAGGAGAATCTGTTCACAGGATGATTATTAGTCATGTACTCCATAAATCTGTGGCAAGAATCAAGTTGATTTTGAAAGCAAGCCATAAGAAGTCCCATTTGCAGTTTGCATAAATCTATGTAGGGGACACAGCAATGTGGAAGAAGGTGCTCTGGTTAGATGAGACCAGATGAGGCTTTTTGTCCTAAAAGTTGAACGCTATGTGTGAAGGAAACCAACACTGCACATCACCCTGAACACACTGTTCCCAGTATGAAGCATGGTGGTGGCAGCATCATGTTGTGGGGAGGTTTGCTTCTGCAGGGACTGGGAAACTGGTCAGAGATGATGGGAAGATGGATGGAGCTAAATACAGGGCAATCCTGGAGGAAAACCTGTTAGAGGCTGCAAAAGACTTGAGACTAGGGCGCAGGCTCACGTTTCAGCAGGAAACCAAAGCCTATATTTTAGTAACTCATAGAAATAAAACTACAAAACACCAATCAGTAAAATATTTTCATATTCTTGTGGAGGGCCAAGAGTAATAAAATATAGCTTTTATTAAATACTCATTAAAATAAAGACATTATTCACTTTTTCTCTACAAGTTGTATATATCCAAAACTGAAAAAGTAAAAGCAAGTCTGCAATGGTATATAACAGACTAGTGTGTGTCACAGATTAAAGCGAATAGGGTTTCATCCTCCATGGTCAATTGTCTATTAGCAGGAAAAAACCCACCTGAGGGAACGGAGTAGGCAGAGACATAAATGAGAGGTTGATTATCCCTACACTATCCCTAACAGGCAACTATTATAGCCCTGCCTACAAAAAAAGCGGGGCCAACGTCCTGATAAGGACTCCGTCAGTAAGCCTGTTTCCAATTTTAACTAATTATTGGACCTCCTAGTTAGACATTTTAAATATAGGATGTTAAAGGTGTTCCGACATGTTTCTGCAACCACCGAGCTTCCTCAGGGGGCTTGGTGTCAGGTTTTGAAGTGCTGCCGTTTTTCACTTTATTGCATATTTTTACAGACTTGGTTCTGGTCTGCTGGGCATGCACTCATTTACACATACGCTTTTGATATATTTACTGCTGTATGCTGATCAACATTATCCTTTTGTCCCCATCTTTTCCTAAGCTAACTGTTCTTCTAGTCTAAGCTTAAGAGTGAGGAGAAGAAATGGAGAAATAAAATATGACTCTCGGAAACATAGAAGGATAATATATCATTTTTTTAATTTAATTTTATTGTTTTACCCTATAGATTGCAATTAAAAATGAATTAGAAGAAGCGAAGAAGATGTTATCATGGTAAGGCTTTCCTTAAATTGGCATCATGGTTTCCATTTTACAGGATCTATGATGGATATGATGTATTTGTTTAGCCAAAATCCAAAAAGATCCTGACAGATCCCATTGATCCACTGTGCCTATCAGGTTTGTTTTCTTGTAGATGAAAATGTTACGGGTGCCCCCTTGACCCTCACCTTACCTCTGGGTCCCCCAATCCTTCCACCGTGAGTGACGCTGCATCCCGCACTCCCAGCCCTGTTCCCTACATCACTGACTCACCTCTCCTCGCTATATGTACTGTCTCTGCTGGCAATTGGGTAATTGCCGGGCTCTGACCCTATATTACCCAGCTTCCCCCTGACCTTCCCACCAGATCTGTCATGCTCCTAGCCATAGAGAAAGCGTTCTCATAGTGTTCCAGTCCTGTTGTCTTTCTGATCCTTGCTACGTCCACTGACCTCGATTGCCTACCACCTGCCCTGACCTGTCTGTTTGTCCCCGACTATGAGTTGCCTGCCGATTCTGTACCTTGCTGCACCAGCTCCCACCGCAAGCAGGTCGCGTCAGAAAACTAGTATAACAGGTGTATATTAAAGTGGACAGAACCTTAGTGCTAAAATTCTGTATCATTCTTTTCACTGAATGGAGTTGGGTCATCTTTCTTTCCATAAAAAGTGCACTTCTGTCCATGGATTGCATATGGTATTGCAGCTCGGTCCCATTTACATAAATGGGCTGCAATACTAGACACAACCCATGGACCGAGGTGTCACTGTTTCTGGGGAAAATAAGAAGTCCTAAACTTGGACAATCCTGTGTTTTTCTAAAGTGTTTGTTAGCTTTTTTTTTACGTTGGCTCATAAAGTACATTTTCCTTAAGATTTATTATAAAGCCCCATGATCCTACCGGTCAGATTATAGACCTACAGATTAACTGACCTAATTGATTTTCAATTTTCTGGTCACTTTCTGTTCCGCCTCGGCTGTGGAAATTAACACACTGAGAAGTACTGAGTTTGATTCTATAAAATTATGATGTTTGATGCCACTGCTGAGAAAAGTAAATTTTAAACATTTGTGTGGTTATCCATCCGCCCGCATCAAGCAGCAGAATGTTGAAACATTTAATCAAGAACCTGGAGAGAGAAGCCAAAATAGAACAAAGACAGGTAAACTTCCTTTGTTCTTACATCTACATTTTAAGGACGGGAATTGCTGGTTTAGTTGCTAAGTGATTGCTCAGATGTAAAGTTTCAGTTTTAATGTTGAAAACCCAATGATTTAGTGTTCCCAGAAGCCAACAAATACAGTACAATATAGAAAATAACCCGTCTTTGACCAGAAGGCAGAAGGCAGAGGGGTTCTGACAGCGGGACTCATAGCAAAGAATCTGAAATTTATTAGCCCATGTGACCAAATTCTATTTCTGACTGTAGGAATGTTCTGAGAAGTTATTTGTGAAGAATAGAGATGAGCGATTTAATTGAGAAAAGATGAAATTGAGTCGATTTTTACGTTTTTCTCGATCTTAAAATCGGATCATAAATCGAGAACTAGACTTGTGATTGTGCCATTTTCACTGCTTCCTGTACTTTTGGCGGCCAGCCAATCAGTGCATAGCACAGAGGGGGGTCAAGAACATCATCAGTGGGGGTTGTAGGGATCTCATTGGCTGCTAATATCACATGACCCTGTTTTATGTATGTTACTGTACTTCCTACTGAACGCCATTACGATTACAGTCTGTGAACTGAACACATGGCTCTCTCTGCACTGCTTTTGTCAAAGCAGGCAGAGACTCAGTTTTTCCATAGCACCCCATTTCATAGATATTCCATAGAAAAAATTCTATTTCTAATCCTAGTTGCTAATTATAGGGATTCAAGAACACTTTTATTGTGCTGTCTTGCTGTCAATGTTCTTCCATAAGACCCCATTTCATAGATATTCCATAAAAAAAGTTATATTTCTAATCCTATTTGCCACTTGCAAAGTATAGGCATTTAAGAACACTGTTTTTGCTGGTTTTGGGGTCATGCTGCTGTAAAAGATAGTGATAGTCATTGTCCTATTAAAAAAAAAATTGTTTAAAAAAATCTTTTCTTCTTGCTAATTTTACAGAGTGTCCAAAAGTTCCTTATTGCTGGTTTTGGGGTCAAGCCACTGTAAAAGACAGCAAAAGTAAAGGTTGTATTGAAAAAATTCTTATTTCAAATACTCATTTCTTCTTGCAGATTTTATTCTGAGTGTCCATTGGGTCATTTTGCTGGTTTTGGGGTCAGGCTACTGTAAAAGGGGTGCCAGGAGTGCCAATAGGGCAGTACTCCTGTCAGGGGTCCTAATCAAAAAGGGGCCCAGGGATATGTTAAAAATAGGAACTAGTAATGGGTGGGAGCCCCATTTGATTTAGTTGCATGGGCCGTTAATATATTGAAGGCAGCCCTGGCTACCACTGCACTTCCTATAACTAAGGCCCTGCCAGCTGAAGCTCCGTGTTCCCCGTTGGGATGTTCTTGCTGCCACCACATATATCACATGTTCTTGGGCCCTGGTGCAAAAAGTGATGGGGGCTGCTGCCAGTTACCATGTGCCATTTCCAATACTGGTATCTTCTTATGTGCCAAAGTGGCCCCGTAGCAGCTGCTACCGCTGTACCTGCTGTGGCTACACAGTTCTCATCTTTTCAGTTAGCCATTGAACGGACTGGATTATTTTAGCCTGTTAATGTCTTCATTAAGTTGTACCACGTATCCAGTTTACAGTTCTGGATGGTAATTCCAGATTCTCCTCACCTGTTTCAGTATAAAAATTAATCTGATCATCTTCTCCCATTGATTTTAATAGGAATCGGCGATTAATCGAGATCAAAAATCGATACGATTTTCTTTAAAATCGTCAATCGGCTCGATCTAGATTTTTTTACTGATTGCTCATCACTAGTGAAGAAGAATAAGTATGCAGTGATCCTTAAAGCAAACCTTTCAGGTGGTTTATGCTCCCCTGTCTAAGAGCAGGATGTGAAAGAGGGCAAGAAGCTGAGCTCTGTGATATATAGTTTTATATGATTTGGAGGAGGATTTCTGAGTAAAAAGCAGAGAAAATCCTGATAGGATGCCTTAAGAGACAGCAGAAGTCCTGCTTAGCCCGCCCACATACTGTACAGTGATTGACACTTTCCCTGTATCAGTATGTGTATAGACCAAACTGTCAATCATTGTAAATGAGTGGGGTCAGCAGGACTAATATTTTGTTTCACTTTTTTCTCCGCTTTTTACTCAGAAATCCTGATCCAAATCATATAAACCTATATATGATAGGGCTCAGCATCTCTCCCTCTATTACATCCTGCTGTCAGATAGGACAGCCAAGACCACCTACAGTGGGTACGGAAAGTATTCAGACCCCTTTAAATTTTTCACTCTTTCTTTCATTGCAGCCATTTGGTAAGATCCAAAAAGTTCATTTTTTTGCTCATTAATGTACACTCTGCACCCCATCTTGAAAGAAAAAAACTGAAATGTAGATATTTTTGCAAATTTATTAAACAAGAAAAACTGAAATATCACATGATCTTAAGTATTCAAACCCTTCCCTCAGTATTGAGTAGAAGCACTCTTTTGAGCTACTGCAGCCATGAGTCTTCTTGGGAATGATGCAACAAATTTTTCACACCTGGATTTGGAGGATCCTCTGTTCCCTCAGGTTGGATGGTAAACGTTGGTGAACAGCCATTTTTAAGTGTCTCCAGAGATGCTCAATTGGGTTTAGGTTAGGGCTCTGGCTAGGCCAGTCAAGACTGGTCACAGAGTTGTCCTGAAGCCACTGCTTTGTTATTTTAGCTGTGTGCTTAGGGTCGTTGTCTTGTTGGAAGAAGAACCTTAGGCCCAGTCTGAGGTCTAGACCACTCTGGAAGAGGTTTTTATCCAGGATATCTCTGTACTTGGCCGCATTCATCTTTCCTTCAATTGCAACCAGTAGTCCTGTCCCTGCAGCTGAAAAACATCCCCATAACATGATGCTGCCAACACCATGTTTCACTGTTGGGGTTGTTTTGGGCAGGTGATGAGCAGTGCCTGGTTTTCTACACACATACTGTTTAGAATTAACACCAAAAAGTTCAATCTTTGTCTCATCAGATCAGAGAATCTTATTTCTCATAGTCTGGGAGTCCTTCATGTGTTTTTTTGCAAACTGTATGCGGCTTGCATATGTCTTGCACTGAGGAGAGGCTTCCGTCGGCACACTCTGTCATAAAGCCCCGACTGGTGGAGGCTGCAGTGATAGTTCACTTTGTGGAACTTTCTCCCATCTCCCTACTGCATCTCTGGAGCTCAGCCATAGTGATCTTGGGTTCTTCTTTACCTCTCTCACCAAGGATCTTCTCCCACAATTGCTTAGCTTGGCTGGACAGCCAGGTTGAGGACGAGTTGTGGTCATCCCAAACTTCTTCCATTAAAGGATCATGGAGGCCACTGTGCTCTTAAGAACCTTGAGTGCTGCAGAAATTCTTTTGTAACCTTGGCCAGATCTGTGCCTTGCCACAATTCTGTCTCTGATGATATCATCTTTGTAGCGACCATACCAGTGATTATATGTTGTATAAAGATTAATTTCAGAAAATAAAAAACACTACTTACACCAAGATACATACAAGTAGACGAGCAAAGATAAAACTTTTGCCCTCACTGTCACTTCAGTTTTTTGTAAATAATGTCATCAAACCAAAAAATAAAAAAATTGTGCATCAAATGATGTTCCATCACCAAAGTTCTGAAATTGATCAAATTTTGTTCATAAGCCAAATATTTGATAGGATTGAATTCAGTTGCTTTAAGCAGGATTCACAGGTTGCGTTTCTGCATGCATTTTTCAACTGCATCAAAAATAATGTAGTAAAACTCATGCAGCAAAAACGTGTGCATTTTTCAGAAAATACATGCTTTTTAATGCAGTTGGACTTTGTAATTACTATAACTCTAATTTTGAATAATCCCATTTTGGTTAAATTAAGAATACATGCACTTTTTGAGAAAGCATTAAACACAGCTGCCCATTGTTCTTCCCCGAAGCCACCCTCTCCACGAGATTGTGGGGTGCCGAGCAGTTGCAGCCTAATGAAGGCTTCTGTGGCTGCAATGTTACTGCTCCTATAACTGTTTGGCTATGTCTACACTGCAGTGGACAAAAAACGACCAGAAAACCAAATACTAAAAACATTCATAAAACTGAGTTTTTTGTCCACTGCCTGTCAATAGTAGCTGAAAAAAAAATAGTTTTTTGGAGCTTTTTACAGCATTGTAAAAAAATGAAAACCGCTGAAAAAACGGATGTTTTTCTATGCAGTGAATACACAGCCATATACTCCGATAGTAAATTTTCTGCCCTGCTCAGTTGTTTTTTGCAATATGTTTCAAAAAACGACCAGCAGCAAAAACGAGCAGAACAAAGAAGTTCTGTGGAGACAACAGGACGCTTTTACTATAAAAGTCTATGGGAGCTGTTTTCAGTCATTTTTTCAGTGCTTTTAGAAAACGAAAAACGCTTGAAAAAACGGACGTTTTACTGTGCAGTGGAGACATAGCCTTTGGAGTACCCTGCTGTCTGCAGAGATGTTGGGGCTGAGAAGTAGCTGAAAGGTTAAATATTGAGGCTCTAGATCCTCGTTTCTCCCTGTGAACTCCTCTTTTCCTATCAGTCATCCTGCTGTACCTTATTAGTCATCCCACTGTCTGAGTGGTTTCCCCTGCCACGTGGGGAAGGGGCTGAGTGACAGCAGTCTAATGACAGCACCTGGCTTCTTCCTTTTCTCCTCTGTACACAGCCTGGCCAATTATAATTACACTGCAGGTCAAATTTGTTCCACGGGCCTGACTTTGACACCCATGGTCTAGATGCTAGTGACAAGTTTCCTGAAAGAAATGAATTACAGGTTAGACCTTATACTTTTCATGGTCATATTTATTAAATTTTATTTTATATACATTGTGTGTTTTTTTATGTCATGATGATTACGATGTCGGATTGTAGGTAACAGGTGGTTGCTAAGTGAGTAATCCTGCTTTCAGTAGTAGTTATGACCAAGGACTAAGTGGTCTGAAATGCCTAAGTTACTGTATTCCTCCAGTATCAAGCATTTATCGAGCAAGTAACAAAAAAATCTACAACATTTGTAATTTAGGAGATTTAGCTGGACGTTATCCTTCTTGAGCTCTAATTAGAGCTTTCTGTCACCAGCTCTCACCCCCTCTTATTAAGGTTTTGCAGTATCTGGGGTGTGCATGTCTCAAGTATCCCTCTTTTGTAGGGACTGTCCCTATTTTTATCAAAAACCATTTACTATTTGCCCGAAGGCAACTAATACCATATATTTCCTAACTACTATTAAGACTTGAGTGCTTATTCTAAAATATAAGTTTTAGTGATCAATGTTAAGAGACTATCAAAATCATTAAAATTATATAGGCAGTATGATCTTATTGAGAATTAATATAAGAATTCTCCCAATAAAAGCATACTGCCTATATAATTTTAATGAGTTTAATAGACTCTTAAAATTGGTCATTAAAAGTTATATTTTAAAATAAGGACTTAAGTCTGAATAGTAGTTAGGAAATATATGGTATTAGTAAGTTGCCTTCGGGCAAATAGTTGCCTTCAGGCAAATAATAAACTGTTTTTGATATATTTATGTTACCATCTAACTATCTGTTATAGGGACACTCCCCTTATAATAGTCCATATTTTTCACTCAAATTCCCCTGTTCCTCTTTACTCCTTAAATGTCCCTCTTCTTGATGTTATACACTCATATTAGTAAGCTTGCTATATTGCCCCAAAAGTATCTCTCTGGTTCCCACCTGTATTTGGGGCTAGAAAGAAAATATTATGTAATATTCTTTTGCAATTAAGACCATAAAATTTCTATATTTAGATGATATTTTGCTAATTTGTAAAAACTATTGGAGCATATAGAAATACTAGAAAAAATGTATTCATTTCAATGAACCATAAGTGTCCCTCTCTGACCATCCAACAAGTTTGGAGGTATGGGTGTATAGTATAATGTTCTGAAGCAGATGAGGTTAGCATTATGATGTTCTGCAGCAGCTGTGATATATGTTACGAGGTATAGGTCACAGATTCTATAACACACACTTTAACTTGTGAAGTACCTCTATTTTTTAAAGGGATTGTTTTATCAGGCTGAATCACAGAGCTTGCTCTTCACAGCTTCACAGCCAGTTATAGGCTCTGAACTTCCTGTTCAGGTTGTGGGTGGTTCTACAGTAGTTACTGCAATTCCAGTCTGCTATTCTTATCTGAGCCTGTTAAAGGGACATTAGTGATGGAAAGGCTTAAATAGCGGTGCACAATGCTATAAAGTTCTAAAAGGTTAAAATTTGTCAGTAATAAAGATAAACAAGCTCCTGTACTGTTGAGAAGACACAGCTGAGAGAGACCTGACCTTCTTGGCCAGGGCAGGTGGTTGATAACCTGGAAAACTTCTAAATAAACAGGAGATAAATCAATTAGTATCTGACACAAGAAAAATTATTTCTTCCAAGAGTGACCCATGACAGACTGCTCTATCAGAAAATAATGTGCAGCACCTCTAGCACATCACATCTTTGTATCATTGTCAGCTTTTAAGACTATAATGTGATGATTATGTAAATAATATTGACAGACATGTCAATGGAAAAGTGTTATTTGCCCACGTGATAAAAATGATAGCAGTTATAGCGATGCATCTTCATTATCTCCCATATATATTTTTAACATGAACAGATGCCATTAGTATAAAGTCTCATTCTCTATAGTTGTCATTGTTTTTGATAGATATAATTAGAATTTATTACCATCAAGTCATGATAAAGCTAAGACTCCTGTTGGCATCTCTCAGGGGTAGAGATAAGACTCTAGGGTTTTAATTTGCAGATACCTTGTTGCAGATTACACTTGAATTACAAGGATAATGAGAGGGAATGATACACTTCTTCTGTTTCAAATACACAGTCTGCCTCATCTATAATACACAACAGGCCTCACATATTGTGTAACATTCAGCAACTAGGAATAGATAAGATATATATTGTGTTTACCAAAAATTAAGATTATCTAACCGTAGGTATGTGCTGCTATCTGTGCTTCTCATATGAGAGTGATATATGAGTAAGAAGAGAGGCAGTGATGCATCAAGCATCTCCAGTTGCTATGGTGGGAGTCAGATGAATCCCTTTGGAGAGGCTGAGCTTTGCTGAGGTTACCATCGGGCTCAGAGAAGATCACATAATCCTGCTGGGACCACTATTCCAAGCATTGCCGGAGGCACTAATAGCTCTTCCTTGGCAGAAAAGACTTCCCTAGCTTGAACAGTGGGTGATAGAAACTATTTTAACCCAAGAAATCTGAAAATAATTGGATATTTTTCCTCTAGAAGAATATAAAAATATAATATATGGATATAACTATTAGTCCTATAACATCTAAATGTATGTCTCATGAAGGAAGGTACTTGGCTACACAGCATGATGTGGGTGCCAGAAAACTTGACAGTGATCTAAGCTCCAAGACACACAAAAAGGAAAAATTACAGCACTTTATTCACCCCTTTTCAAATGCAACATTTTAGCTCTCACAGAGCCTTTCTCCTCCTAGATGCAGCTTCTATGCAAATCTATGCTTCCATTTAGCTTTTAAGGAGGAGGTGACAGCAGTGCTGGGACAAGGCATTCCAGGGCCTTAGGCAAATAGGGCAAAAAAGAAAAACACCCCCACCACAGAGAAAATTCAAATGCCTGGTCCCGACCTGATGCATGGTGCCTGCAACCTCTTCAGCTAAGAGGAATGGGAAAAAAAACACAATTGTGCCATTTTTTTTAGAAGTTTTTATAGAGTTTACTGTGCAGTATAAATAATGTTATCTTTATTCTGCAGGTCAGAACAATTATGATGATTTTAAAGAAAATTAAATTATATGCTTTCTATTGATATTTTCTGAGATTAATAACATTTTTATTTTTCCATCGGCAAGTCAGGGCTTGCTTTTTGCAGACTAAAGTATAGTTTTTATTCATGCCATTTTTAGAAACCATTTGCAATGTCTATTTGCCCAAGAACAACTAATATCATATACCTCCTAACTTCTATTTAGACTAAATATTCTAATTTTAAAAAATAACTTTTATTCACTATTATTAAAAAAGACTATTGATACTATAGAAAACCATTAAAATACTATAGGCAGTGTGTTAGTATATGTAATACACAGTTACTTTATAAACTTTTGTGGTGAGATTTGTATTACATGCTGCGCTCTGGTAAATTTATCATATAATTTTTAGAAACCAGTGACTTTTTTTTACCTTTTTTAATTAAAATTTTTGGGGAGGCAAAGTGGTAAAAAAAAAACAGCAATTTTAGAGCATACACTGTTCAGGATATATAAAGTTACTTTTACAGATGCAGTGATACTAAATATGTTTAATTTTTTTTGGTTCTCTCTTTTTATTTGTAAAATAAAGGGGTTTTTTTACTTAAAAACATTTAAAAAATTTTTGCTTGCAATTTTTGTTCTCCTTTGATATTTTCCCCTGCTAGGAGGCAAAATCACTTTTAAACTATTCTACAATACTAATACAGTTACAGCTCTCCTATTAGACCCTGCCCCTGGCACAGTGTAACAGGGGTAGTAAGATAGCAGTCCCAGACCTTCACTGTGCCCTTGGCTGCCTTGACTATTGGTCAGCACTCCACAATTGTGTCGCATGGGAGTCAATTGGGAGGTGAAAAATGAAGTCCACTTCTGTATAACTGCTTAACTACTTAAATGGCCTGAATCTAAGTTATCTCTGGTACCAGCCTTATATGGAGCATGCTCTGCAAGTGAGCTCACTCCATACATCCTTGCACTTAGGGGCATAACTAAAGAAGGTTGGTCTTCATAGTAGACTTTAGAATGCCCCCTTCCCAACATTTTCCAAACCCCGATCACGAAAATTTATAATTACCTTTAAATAATAGTCATACAGCTACTAAATAATACAAGGAGCAAATACCTCAAGATGCATATTACCTTCATGCTGCTACCAATCAAATCTTATTACCTATACCAACTTTACCAATAATGCTACTACATAAGGACCTGATTATACTGCCACAACACAACCACATATTACTACCACACAGTGACTGAATGATACCACTGTAGTATTGTTGAATAAGGATCAGTATCCAAAGATTAATATTACCTCCATTTAGAGATCATATAGTGGTAGTAGTAAATACCAGTTGTACACAGGCTCTCCGCAGACATACAAGTCATTACAGTGCAGTTACATCCAGTCTTCTCTGAACGTCTTCTGTTCTCTATCCCTCTTCTATTACATCCAGTCCAGACAACCATGATGCCTTCTCCCGGGCACAACTCATCCCTGTAAAATTTGCACACAAAATGTTAGAATCTACACTTTTCTAGCAATTCCCTACCTGTCCCCCACCTCTATACAGATTCTACACGGGGTGGTAGGTGGAGTTGGGGGAGAGGCGATGGGGTGATATGTGGGAGTTATACTTTGTGTTGGCACCTGCTCACCTCCTCTAGCATTCTACGATGCACTGGCGTAGTACTATGGCCAAGTTCTCAGCACGGTTCTGGGCGCCACTCCTCCTCAATCCAAAATGCAATAGGTAATTAACCAGCTTGTAGACTTCTTCCAAAGTAATACTTATGCAGGGCTTGTTAAAGCATCCAAATTTATTATATCAAAATCATGTTAAAAAATCACAGCACTTGTACCGTGTACAAATGAGAGACTCCCAGTGCAGGCTTGATCGTGCAGGTTAGCAGACCGATGCATTTCGGGACACGTGACCCTTACTCATGGTACATCTAACACCTGATGAATCTGTTTAAATACACCCACTAATAACGTGATTCGCCCATTACAAAAAACACAAATAAACACCTACTGATATCATAAGAACTCAAAATCATAATAAAAACAATATAATAACCTCAAGATACATACTAATAATGATATTAAATATCTTGTCTCGTATTGAGACCCTTTGGGACCATTGTATCTAGGTGGAAAATCCACCACGCCTCTCTCGCTAAAAGTTTCCTCATAATATCGCCACCTCATGGTGGAAATAGAATACGTTCAATTCCTATGACGGAACATGAACTTAGGTTACCGCCATGTTCTTCAGAGAAATGCTTGGAAACAGCTGAACATTTAAATAATTCTGTTTTATTGGCATCAGACAGATGCCGGCGAATGCGTATCGTCAATTGGCCGGTGGTGCAACCTACATATTGGACCATGCAAGTTTTGCAACTAATCAGGTAAACAACATATTTGGTGTTGCAATTTATGAAAGTTTTTTTCTGGAAATTTTTTTATTGCTAAATGATGTAAACGTAGTTGACTTTTCAACATTGTTGCATGTAGTGCAGATCTTATGTCCACAGCCATAGAAACCTGTGCTATTAAGCCAGTTCTGAGTAGTATTGGGGCTAGATAAGAACAAGCTAGGTGAAGTACGTGATCCTATTGTTGGAGCTTTACGGGACACAAATCTAACATCTTTTAAAATCTTTTTGATCGTTTGATTCACATAAAGTATGGGTAAATGTGTTTTAATAATATTTACAATTTTACTGAACTGTTTGCTATAGCTGGTTGAAAAAGTTACAGTATTACTATGGGTGTTTCTTCTGTTATGTTTTTTCAAGAATAGATCTGACCTGTCTATTTCATTAACCTTAGCCACAGCATGTTCAAATTGTTGCAACGAATATCCTCTATGTTGCAATTTATCACATAATATTTTCTGTTGTGATTCAAAATCATCAATTGTGGGGTAATTACGCTTAATCCTTATAAGTTTTCCTACTGGGATGTTATTGGTGACATGAGAAGGATGACATGAATCGTCTCTCAGGATCGTATTCCTATACATGGGTTTAAAAAAAGGTTTAACTATTATTTGTTCACTTTCCCCAACCGATAAAGTGACATCTAAATAATTGATGGTATGCAAGTTATGTTCAAACGTGAAACTTAAACCCATATTGTTGTTGTTGATGTACTGTAAAAAATTATGTACTGTATCTAAATTTCCCATCCAAATGAAAACCAAGTCATCAATGTATCTAGAATACCATTTAATACAATGTACAAAAGGATGACTTGGATTAAAAAGACATTTTTCCTCCCAAACAGCCATGTATATGTTCGCCAAAGAAGGTGAAAAACGTTTAGTTACTTGTCTGAAAAATTGTTTATTTAAAAAAAAAAAAGATTGTGTGAAAGCAGATATTCCACTGCCAAAATGATGAAATGTTGTTTTTCTTTGGAAAAGTACTGTATTTGTATAGGAAATCCTGTAGGACCGAGAGGGCCTGGCCATGTGGGATACATGGGTATAATCCCACCACATCGCGAGACAGCCAGGACCCCCTGGTCGGCCAGGAAATCCTTTCCAATGTATTGATAAGTTGTTTTGTATCCCTCAAAAAGCCAGGTAATTTAACCACTAAAGGCTGGAGTTACATATCGACCCATCGTCCCAGGCGCTCGTTTAACGAGCCTATGCCCGAGACGATGGGCCGAAAAGCAGGTGGAAAAGACCCCTTATGGATTTTGGGTAAGGCATGTATGATTGGCATGACATTTAATTTCTCAGCAAGATTTTTTGACAAAACCCCCATCACTATACCTTGTTGTAGTATAATTTCAAGATCTCTCCTACTATCATTAGTGGGGTCTTTTTGTAGCTGGATATAACTATTTGTATTTTGCAACATAGAAACACGGTACAAGTGCTGTGATTTTTTAACATGATTTTGATATAATAAATTTGGATGTTTTTAAGAAGCCCTGCATAAGTATTACTTTGGAAGAAGTTTACAAGCTGGTTCATTACCTATTGCATAGTAGGAGAGGGGGTACAGGTCATAGCTTAAAGACACAGTCTCCTAGAGGGTGGGGGGAACAAAGAATTAAACCATTGTAGGTTGTGCTAAAGTTATACCCTTCAAAATCATGTTGTACAGTCTGAAATCCCAGAATATCAGCCGCAAGACCATAATTTTTGTAGTGTTTCTATTTTTTTTACAGATTTCCCCGTTGGAGTATGATGGTATTATTGGAATACATTGGACCAGCATTGAATCAATTACTTTATTAAAATTGTCAACAATGACTGGTGTCAGATAGTGTTTATCTAAATAAAGTATTTTTTGTGTGTTTCTTTAACCATTTAATTCCAATGTTAGTAATAGAGATGTCTGACAGATGCCTTTTTATTACTAGTGTTTTGTGTCAGTCAGCAGTGTTTTTTTGTCACTCCATGGGAGACACTAACCCCCTCTAACAAAAAACCCTGAACTCAACCACCGAGGGACTGAGAAATCGGACTGTAGAAGCGACCATCTAAGTTAGATTGTTTTTGGGAGGGGTTGCCGGCTGGTATTTTTAAAATGGAAAGGGACCTTCCCATCCTGATAGTATTATCCTGCAGCTTTAGGTTTTACCTTGGCGGGTTATGCAAAAAGTAGGGAACTCCACATAATTTTCTTTTAATTGCTTATGTATTGACCAGAGAGGAATGTCTGATACATAAATAAATCTCAATAAATAATTTTAAAAAAAACGCTGTGGTGTACCCCTCATTTTTCATAACCAGTTAAGGTAAAACTAGTATCTGCAGATTAATACTATAAGGATGGAAAGGTCCAATTCCCACCCAAAAATACCAGCCCGCTACAATGGTAGTTATGCCCCTGCCTTGCCCACATCCTGGGAAGCATGAGGTGGTGCCCTAGGCAGTCACCTACCTCTGCCTACCCATCTTCCCAGCCCTAGGTTACAGAGACATTGGAGTAGACACAAATTGCTTTCAAAAGTTGTTTGATCTGTTTTATTCTTGATGCTTTGAAACAATACTAAAATGATTGATTGCAGAACTATTTAAGCCCTTTAATGACATTAATTTCACATTTTGAACAATTTTTCCAGCATATACCTCAACAGCAACAGACATGGAGGGGGCCAGACATGTATGAATGGGGCTGGTGTCTTTTCAGCCCGAGATCTAGCGCAGCGTTTGCTATATTTTTAAAACGGCCGCACCCGTTTGGCACAAAATACAGAGCGCCCCGCGGCACTTGTAATTGATGAGATCGGGGGGCGTGGGGAGGGTGTGTCATACAAAACCCGTACAAACTTACATTTATAGCTTCAGTATGGCAAATCCAGGCACATTACTGCTGGAATGGGTAAACCACTTTCAGAGGGGTTTACTTGAGCCAAAATTGTCATTTCTGCGCTAGAATGCGCCTGATTTATGACCCGCAGTAGAGCGGATTCATAGATTCAGGCTAGAGATGGGCGAATTTCTCAAACACTCGGTTCGTGGACTTCGCCGAATTTTCCGACAAAATTCGTTTCGGTCTGAATTACTTGGCTGCACAGAGCCTGTAGGGCACTGTAGAATATTGTGCCATGCTTAAATATGCAGAGGGAGCTTTTGGGTTTTGGTCTTATACAAGCCGTGTTTTAGTATAAAATTTCCCCAGACGCCGCCCTATTGAATCGCTTCAACCCCCCCCAATTCTCTGGGGACTTAGGGGGGGAAAAAACTGACAAAAAATGAAGTGGGAACGCAGCCTAAAGGAATGTCAGCGCCGCTGGAAAGAAACGGTGAGGGCTAAAATCCTACGATAGGTCAAAGAAAAGAACCAGATCGAGCTAGTACGGGGGGCCCCTGCAGGGTCCCTGCGAGGGCCCCAGAACCCGGTTCAACTATCGGCCCTGTGTTACTACACATAGGTCATACACTTTCCCCAATGACACTGACAACCCCAGCCCCGATCGGGGGGTTTGTCACACACAGCCCCAGTTGGATGGGCCCGGAGCAGGGGAGGCTCTCACCTTCCCTCAACCCACCTCTTTCCTATTCGCTTTCCCACAGCCCGAGAACACATGTGCGTGGCCTCTGCGCCATAAACATTTTGGGGCCAAATATTGAGGACAGTGGGGACAAAGAGGTGAGGAAGACATCCGCTCTTCTTGCAGAAGCGGGCAAATAGTGAGAGGGGGAATTGCAATGGGGGTTATGTTGTGAGTGGTCAGGCTTTTTTACAGCACACCCTGAGGTGGGCGGCGGTACAGGCAAATACTAATCGATGTACCATCACATTGGGAGCCGGGGTGAACAAGCAAGGTGGGCCAGGTAAGGTGCCCTAGTTAAAAAAGGGAATACTTTCCCCCCAAAGGGAAAATTTCAGCCCACTCCATCCCTCCTTGTGCCCCTTTTCTCCCGGGATAAGGGGCGCCCTACGCGGTAAACCTACCCTCCAACCCATTACCGGGCCCTGGAAGACCCCGATCTCCTTAATTTTGGGAGACGGGGGGAAAGGAAGGGGATTTGGAGGGACAACAATCGGGGATCTTGGACATAGAGATTAAATGTCTGGGCCGGAGATTAAAGTTGGGTGTCATCAGCAACTGGGGGTTTTTTAAACCTTTTGATGCTATCGACCCCCGACCAACAGGTAAAAGGGGTTCATTTTTACTTTGGGGGAAAAGAGAGCGGCATTTGCGTGTAGGCAGTGGCGTAGAACAAAAGTCAGTAGTTGGCCGGGTAAAACAGGGGGCAGCAGTGCGAGGTTTGGGACCAAACGGCCCAGGGTTTTAGACCCCCCACTTTGCAGGTCCCAAAAGTAATGGCGAGGGGCTCACCGGGTCAGTGGCAGTAACAGTATCAGTACGGACTTTGGGGGTTAAATCACATACTCGGCGGGTGCCAGTTAATTTTGACGAGCCCGGGAGGAGGAGAACTTAACTATATTAAATCTGTAGCAGAAAGAAAGGGGGCCCAGGGACCTAACTTTGGGCCCCATGGGCCCTGCATCAACATCATGCAGTGTCACCATACGTTTTTTCAGTGGGTGGTCCCATCCTGCCCAACGCTGCAGCACCCGTGGCACGCCTCCCATTTCAGGCATCAAGGTTTCACCACCTCTCCGAAGACAACGCCCTGTCTATTACATCTCTACCGGGTCCAAACTCCTGCTCCTCGCACTCATGGGCCCACATTGTTCACGAGACATTGAAAAGAACAGCAGATGTGCTAGCCTCCCTAAGTGCAAAAGCTGACCGTGCCCTGCCAATTGGGGGGTACGCAGTCCCTCCCTTTTAAAGTGGGGATCTGCACCATTCAAAGAACTGACCAGGAAACTTGGCTTTCACTTCTGCATTGTAACGAACGGCCACACCCGGGAGCGGGTCAAATTTAGATATTTTTGGGGTGGCAGCCAAGGACAGCGAGGTACCGTATCGAAGACGAAATTCCAGCAAAGGTAAAGCCAACAGTGGGGGAGGCGGTGGAGATTCGAGGTCAGTAAGAGCAGAAAGGTCGGGACAGGCAGACGGGAAATGAGAAACAGAGGGAAATTAAAGAACGGGGAATAAATAATTAACAGGGGAAATTATTAAAGGGGGGAAATTGATGAACGGGGAAATAAATATATCAACAGGGGGAAATTTTTGAACAGGGGGAAATTGATGAACGGAAAAATTTTTAAACCCGGGGGAAATTTCTAAACAGGGGAAATTGATAAACGGAAAAAATAATTAACAGGGGGAAAATTTTTGAACAGAAAAGGCCATTAATGATTTTGATGATCCAAGTGGCAGGAATTTTCCCCGGGCGAACGAAGTACACGGGGAGGAAATGCTCATCACTTGTTCAAGTTTTTACACCCATCTGCAAGACATTAAAAAAAGGCCAGGAAACTTTGCATCACTTCAGCCGTCTTAACCAAAAGCACACCCCCCTTAAGCTCCAGAAACCCCGGCCCCCCCCAACATGGCTGATATGTACTTTTCCCAAAACGTGGAATTCCAGCCTCCATATGTTGGAACGACTCTTGAACGAAAAAGGGCTATTTAATGGTTTATTGATGACCCCAGGACGGAGTACACCCCGGGTAATTTTAATGTCGGCCGTGCGTCATGCGTAACACCTGCCGTTTGTCAGGCCCTTTCATGCGGACATGCATTATTTGTCAGTCGCCAGGCACAGGATGAATAACTCTTCCCTGCTTATGTTTTCACGGACAGCAGTAGTGGAAACGGACCACCGCAAGCGATGGCATAGCCACCCAGGGAGCAGGGTCTAATAGGTCCCGGTTTTTTACCGAGCCCCCGCAGCAAGTCCATCCCGCTTTGCGGCGGGCTCTATGAAAACCCGGACCTCACCAGGTCACACCCTGACGTGACTTGCTTTCATGGCAGCCAAGGGGTTAGCAAGGTCAAAATCGTAAGGCAAACTCGGAGTCGGGGGCAATGTAAAGGTTACACAGCCGGGAAGGGGTCGGGTCAAGGGATGGGAAACAAAAGGTATGGTACACGATTTTGAAGACGGGTGAAGGAAACCTTTCTCTCTAGGCTTAAAAATTATTATTAGTATTATTTATTTTACAGTCTTTTGGGGCGGTTGTGTGAGGAACCTTTTCCTTTTCAAATCACTAAAGGGTTTCCACGCTTTCAAAATCTGGACACCTGGATAAAAGTTCACAAAAACTTTCCTTTATCACCGGGGTATTTTTCATGAACAAATTTTAACGTTTTTTCAACTTCCTTTCTTAAACCACTTAAAATCTGTGTGGATGTAATTTTCCACCGGGAACGGGGGGGGCCCCAAAGGACTTGTGTTTTTACTTTCTGTAAAGTTGGACATATGATTCACATTTTCATACTGAAGAGGTTTTATCCCAAAACCATTTTGCGCATTTGCTATTACTTCTTTTTTGTTTTGTCCCACCCCCTTTGACTGAATTCAATCAACAAAGGCACAAATGCAAAAAACACCTAAAACATTCCCTGATTATGGGTTTCCTTCATTCAAGTTCCATCCCTGATTTAACAAACGGTGTAATGCAGAAAATGGGGGTTAAAAAACCCCCACGTTTTTTACTTATGGTGTTTGATCGTCACGCTGTCCCCGCACGCTCTTTATGCAGAGGCGACCGCTCGCCAAAAAACCCCCCATGCCACTCTCCAATTTAAAACTGCAAGAAGCAGGGGATGTCTGCCCCCCTTTTGTTGCCAAATAGCTGCTGACTTTCCCCAAAATTTTTTTCGTCCTCGCGTATAGTGGCGTGAGACCCGACCGCAACTGTTCCTGGCTGAGGGACCTGAACGGGACAAAGGGGGTTGAGGCAGGTGAGGGCCGCTGACCCGTTCCGGGCCAGGGCCCAATAAGATTGATCTGACGAACCCACCTTGGGGTTTTCAGATGTCATCTGGGAAAGTTTATGACCTATTAACCAAAAGAACCCTTGGGGTTTTGATCAACACACGGCTCCCACAATGCCCCCGGGGAGTTCTGGCCTCACCGGTCACCCCTGCTGCCCGTCCCTTCTGTGCTGTGACCGTGCCTGTCCAGGAATGTTTGTGCCATGCTCTCGCATGGAAAGCCCCGCCACCTCCTGTCTGACATACTGTTTGTTCAAAAATTTACAGACTCTGTTTAGTGAAGATTCTGTATATGATAAAAACCACCCTGAATTTTACTCCCAAAAAAACCACTAACAAACTTGGGAACCCTTTTATTAAAATTTCCTCCACAAATGGCCAGGAAAAATTTTTCTTGTATGTGCCTTTAAAAAAAACTGTGTATTTTTACTGACACAACACAAAAAAACTTAAAACCTTTTAATATTAATTATGCACAGGAAAAAAATTTTCTTTGGCGTTGAAAAACACCGTTAATTTTACTGACTACAACAGCAGAACACACTTATTAACCCTTGGCTCAAAATTTCACAAAAAAATGAGATCCAAGGGGCGGGCCTACCAAGGATTGAGCAGACCGTGCCCGGTGGCTCCCATCTTCACTCCTTTCTGCGCCCAAATAAAAAACCCCTTTTAAACCCCTCCTGCTAACAAAAAGCAACCATCTGAGGGCATGTACATCAACTTGTTATAGTGAAAATGGGGGGTATCTTTAAAGGGACGGACTAAGCAAAATAACAACTCTGGGGAAACCCCTCACATTTCTAAGGTAGGGTTTAAAAAGCTACCCCCATCCAGGGCGCTCTGGCCCCAATGAAAACTGCCTACAAACTACTGCCACATTCCTGCTTTATATAAAAAATTTATCTGCCACCTCTTGAAACACTGGTGCTCAAGAGACATTTTAGTGAGCTATTCAATCACATGCGTGCTCGTGTAGTGTAACCCCAGTGCCAGCATTCCCCCATACCAAACTTTCCTGCTGAGTCATGCGAAAATCACCTCTGACACCCCACAACCAGTCTGAGACATTATAACCTTCTCTCACCCTCCATACAGCTCCTGATAAAGTACTTGCTGTTTCAGTGCACTGGACCGCTCTTCTTGGAAGCACTGGTGATCAGGAAATCATTTGTGACAAATCGTCAGAAGTGCGTGCTCGGTCACTTTAAACCTGAAGTGTCCACATCCCCACGTCAGGATTTTTCTGCTAATTCCCTGCAGATAAAAATCTAAAGTCTCACCATCTAACCCCTTATCTATTATAGGCTTTCTCTGCATCCCGAACACCTCCTGATTAAGCCTTTTTACTTCAGTGACTGGCCCCTTGAACTCACTCACATCCCCACACTCCCTCAAGATTTTACCTGCATTAGAATTTTTTTTACAAACTGTCCAAAGTATCCTTTTTTCTGCTGCTTTTTTGAAGCACTTCATACTATCACTACCTGATAAAAAAAGGGAAACAGGGGGGAAAAAGAAAAAAACAACAAAAAAACCCTCCTTCTACTTTACAGCTTTATATCTTAATACCAACTTTTTACAGCCCTTCACAGTCTTTAAAAATCTCACTTCCAAAAAGGGGAGGCACTACAAAGAAAAATTCCAAGGGCTAAGCCAACTAAGTTGCCAGAATTCTTTTCTTTCATCATACAACCCGCCTATCTAGAAGGGGGCCACATTTCCCTCCCCCTCCCCTCCCACTCCTTAAAGACAGAATCAGGGGACCTAGACAGCGGGATCCTTGACTCCCAACCTCTCACCGTTGCATTGCTTCATAAACTTTTCTCCACTTTCCGCACTTCTAACAATCGCCCCTAAGCAAATGATGGGAAAATTTGAGACAAGATTTTCAGTCTCTTGCATCACGAACTGAGCACTTGAACTAAATGTCAGATTTTGGGCCTCTCAAATCCCTTAATCGACCCAATAGTGTAGGGGAAGAAGAGGTGCAGCTTTTTCACCAAAAGTCCAACCTGAAGATAGGTCTCGCCGCAACAACAAGTCCGGGCTCCCAAATCTTTACCCCATACCACTAAATACTTACCAAACAGACCTTATGGTTTAAAATTTGCGGGTTAAATAACAGGAGCGACAATAGACCGGATACTGGGACCCAAAACCGAAAATCTACCACAGCAAGTCCCGGGGACACTATTCTCGGATCCATTTTACAACACAAAAGAAACTTCTTAAAAAGCTTCCGCAAAGCTGAAAAATTTACCAAACCTTCCAGACAATTCCTTTTTCCCTGCCCTTTTCAGCAGCTACCCATGTAAAAAGACGGGAGTTCCACCTTACACCAAGCTTCTAGGGAAAGAGATTTTCACTACAGAGGGGTTTTCCAGTAAAGCTTACTTGTTAGAGAGGGTACCCAATTCATTTGTAGCCCCCCAGAAGAGGCCTGCTCTATTTTAAAAAGCTGGAATTATCTCCCCGAAGAATCCATCCTGTCCGTAAGAAGCACGCACATCTAGAGATAAATCACCCCCCTGTGGTCCACAAAACTTCCACAGTAAACCAAGATCTTTGGACGGGATTTTCCTTCAGTATCCTTTTTGGTTGTGCTACCCATGGGAGCTCCTGAGGGAACTCTCATCTTCACTCATTTAGAATTTTTTATTTTTCTTTTTTTTCTAATCTGTTCTTCCTTTTTAGGTTAAAGGGCGGGACTTTGCCCACATTTTTTTTTCCCTTTTTGGGAATAATTTAGTTTCTTCAATGACTTTTATTGCGATGTTCTTGTTTTTGGTTCTGTTCATAATGGGATAAATTCTCCCTTTTTAAATTGTTGTAACCCTCTTTTTTTCAGGTGTTTATGATACTAACAATGTCATCGTAGTCACGCGTGCTTCCCTACTTACATCATTCATTAAACTTCTTACATATAATGTTAAGGGGATTAAATTTCCCCCTTCAAACGCTCTTTGTTTTGGAGAGATGTACTTAAATCACAAGCGATAAAAATTTTGCTTCAAGAAACACATCCACTTCTAAAGTCAACATAATTGAAACAAAAAATTTTTCCTTACATTTTCCAACCACTCCCAAAAAAAGACTGGTGTAGAAATTTCAAAATAAAAGCATTCTATTTCATTCTCCTTTTACAACTATTATTGACCCAAAGGTCGCTATTTTTATATTGTTTCAAAATTAACTCCAAACCCTATACACTCACATCAATTTATCTCCAAATAGAAAAAAAATTCCCCTTCATTAAAAAGTTTTTACAAAGGAAAAGAGCATTAGAAGAGGGGGGTTGATCCTCGGGGGAGTTTTTAAATTTCATTGTTTGTGCAAATTTGATAGGTCTGGTTTTACAACAACCTTTGAAAAATACTTAAATCATTTTTATTAGGGGGGAAGACCTTCAGACATCTGGGGTATTTACATACCACGGAAGAGATTATACATTCTTTTCTCCCTAAAAATGTACACTCAAAATCGACTTTTTTTTTACTAGATAAAATAGTTTTTAGACTCTTACCCCCAGATTTTGGATATACACAGGGTCCCCCAGGGGCCCCGTTTAAAGTCCCTAGAATCCAAAATTCGACCCCCCCAAACTTCATTTTGGCGCCTCAATAATTTTTTTTCTTAAAAACAGGAAAACACTCTATATTGCTCTAGATTAAACATTTTTTTTCAACTAACATCCTTCTGCCCTCCCTTGTAGCTCCCTTGGGTGCCCTAAAGCCTTTATTAGAGGATATTTATCCAAGTAGCAAGTAAGAAAAAAGGAAACCCACAAGCCTTCTGTGAGTTATTGTCTAATATTTAAAAAAAAAACAAGCTTTAAACTTGATCATCCCCCAAAAAAAAAAGACTCCCTATAGATTTTTAGGAATAAATTAAGAACAATGTATCTTCACAAAAAGAGTTTAACCTGGGCCCAAAATGAAAAGGCAATTCTATCTACAAGGGACAGGCCAAGCAATCGTTGCGAAGCGAGTGAAACAGGTTCACCCAAAACCAGAATCACCATCCTCTTCATCCAATGGGGGAAAAAAAATAAATCCAAAAGACATTTCAAAATTTCCCTCCACTACTACTCTAAACTCTATAACTTACAAAAGCGAACATCCCTCCCACCCTCTGAAGACACATTAATCATTTCTTAAATTTGTTAATCTCCCAGTACTATCTAGTGCCCCCGCTAGCCAATTGAAAAAGTCCCTTTTTACTACCGAAGCCAGAAAGCAATACGGATAGTAAAACAAACAAACCCCTGGCCTGAGGCCTTTTTTTTTTTTAGTATACCAACTCTTCTCAGACCTTCTTTTTTCCAAAATTTTAAAATCACTTTGTAATGAGATAGTTTTAAGAAAACAACCATTAAAGGAACTCCTTGCGGCAATTATAACTACAATCCCAAAACCTGGGGAAAACCCAGATCCCATCTAACTATAGACCCATTTTCCCCTTTTAAAACAGATATTAAAATATAAAGCAAAGCTTTTTTCCACCCCCCCTTAATTTATTATATCCCCGATCCATAAAGATCAAGGGACTTCATTCCAGGAGGGAGGGCTAGAGACGTACCAGGCCCTATTTTTATCTTGTACAATTGCTTGCTCTTCCGTCCCCCCAAAGTGGCTTTTTTTGCCCTCGATGCAGAAAAAGCCCTTTTATAGGGTTTAAATGGGTTTACTTCGCTCTGTCTTGATAAAAATTGGCTGTCAGTTTTACTTGGATCAAAAATTTCCCCTAAAATCCACGCCTTCAGCACAAAATCCTCACTTTCCCGGGTTTCTTTTTTCCCCTTTCATATTTCAAATGGCACCCAGGGTCCCTCTTTCCCCCCTGTTTTTGTGTTTTGCTGGACCCCCCAGCGAACATATTTTGAGCCAACCCCCTTTTTATAGGGCTACGAATTAAAATGTTTTTTCATAAAATAACTTATATGCTGATGAGTGTGCTTAAACCCCGACCCTCCTCTTCCATTGAAAAATTCTTAAATTCTAAAACTCTTTTTTACTCTCTCCTTTTTAAATTAAATAGATCTAAATCGTTCTGTTTCCATGAACAATGTTCGCTCAAAACTTAAACTAGGATCTCTTTTATTTAATTGGCAAGCGACATTTGACATTTTTTGGCATTAAAATCCTCCCACCCCCCTTCTAACTATTAATGATAATTCAAACCCTTTTTACAGTTTATTAACTCGGAAAAATCAAACGTTTACTTTCCCCTTCAATTTGCATGGACTCCAAAATTTAAAGTTTTAAGATGTCTTTGCTTCCCCAAATTTATTTTTTTTTTGCAGGGGTATCCCCTATTTACTTCCTTCCCCCAGAACATAAATTTCAACATTTACTTGAAAGTTCATTTGGGAAAGGCCCAGGTAGAATTAAAAAGACCTGCTATATTTAGTCATAAAAAAGGGGGCCTAGCTGTTCCTAATTTTGGGTGCCTACAACTCCAATTATTCGGAGCGGCCCTTTTATCTGTGGCAAAACCAAACTGAAAATAATTGTGGACACATATTTTAAACCCCCTCTTTCACTCCCAACCATAAATCTACATCTATTTTCAATAGTAGGTGCCCCCCCCCCCAAAGCTTTATTAAGACTCAACCCGATCTCTTCAAAGCATGGTTTTCAATGTATTTTCCCAAAAAATTGGATTATACAAAAGGAAAAACTCTCTCCTATTTTCCCTTTCTTTTGGAAACCCCAAACCTTGCTTTCATGCTTGGAGTAATAAATATAATACTATTGAGAAAAATTTTTAAATTTTCCAGGACTAAAAACCTTTTAAACCTGGCCAAAACTTACAATCTCCCTACCCAATGTTCTTTCAGTATCTCCCAAATTAGGGGTGTATACAATCTATTCGTTTGGGCCCCCCTCCCATACTTCCTTTTCCCCAATTTTCCCCAACTTCAATTTAAAAAAAAGGTTATGAGAAAGGGGTCCCTGCTTTATAACGATTTTTATGGGAAGCCAATAAATTCTCTACCATGTCCAAAAGGGAGGGGGAACTAAACCAACCTTTTTCCCAAAAGCATGGAACCAGGCACCTCTATTTCCCCCCAAGGTTTTCCCAAAAGTGCCAAACATCAAGAAAAATCACGATTAACTTAGGTGGACTTACCACCACCAACACCCAATTTTTTCCCGGGCCTTCCAATTTTTGTTGGGAAAAAATGCGGGCGCAAGGGAACCATGCTTCATTCGGTGGGTTGCCCAAAATAAAAAAATTTTGGAAGCGCATTTCCTTATTACAGGAATTTAAATTTGGGGGCACTTACAGCTTTCCCCAAATACACTCTTAGATATAAAATTTTTCTGAGATACCGCCGTTCACAAACGTTTCTTTACATATTTTAAATTTCCACTAAAACCATACATATCACTGGAAGGGACCCCAAGCTCCTTCTATTAAAAGGGGGTTATCCCCTATAAATTTTACTGCCCTCTATAAAAGGGTTTATTGATCCCCCCTTTTTAAATCTCACAAAAAAAGTCTCTATGGGATACTTGGATTTCCTCCAGTATTTTCTCACCCGAAGGTTTTTAAAAACCGATTATTGATTTAAAAGTTTTTTTTTAACAATATTTCTCATAATATAACCTCGGTTAGTTGTTTACTGTTTCTGTTTTACTGCTTTTCATCATTTGAACATGTACGATTTTCTACCCGATGAATCAATAGTTCTACCCTCTTTGTTAAACCGTTGTGAATCTACTCTTTTGAATATTTATTTCATATCTGACATTCAATATCAATAAACAGTTTAAAGAAATGAATGCCAAAAATTAACAACTATGTGGCGTGTTAAAACGATGTGTATTTTACAGACTACAACAGCAGAAACACACTTAATAACCCTTGGATATAAATTGCGCAAGAAATGAGCTGCCAAAAATTAACAGGTATGTGGATTGTAAAAACGCTGTTTCTTTAACTGAATACAACAGCAAAAACAGGCTTAGATAACCCTTGGATATTCAATGTGCTCCAGAACTGAGCAGATAGCATTAAAATGTATATGCAGCTGAATTGGACGCACACTGGACTTCAATTCCAATAACCCTCAAAATCAAAATTAGAACGTAAGAGAAGCCGTCTCTGAGAAAAGCTGTGACACCCCCCAAAAATCGCTGTATAAAAGTTCTTTCTTTTGTGTGAGATCTCAGCTACTGGAGCTGCAGCAGCTACAACACGGCAAAGAGAGAGGAGTGTGAACTGCCAGCGTCGCGTCCGGACTTATATAGTGCGGTGACGTCACAGAATCCCGCCGGTCTCTGATTGGCTTCATCTCTGCACATGTCATTTAGGGTACTCCTTTCTTCCTCCCAGAGTTCTTTGCCCCATGTAACGCCATATTCTTGCAGCCATTTTATCAGTTAAAAACACGCTTCGTTCCCGCGAATCACCCCAAACTTCAACTTCGTTCAGCATCGAGGTTTTCCTGAAATTCTAAACGAATTCCACTTTGTTAGAATCGATTCGCCCATCTCTAATTCAGGCCCATTCTACATTATTATTATGCGCCTAAAAATTGGCGTTTAAACACCCAAAATCATACATGTCACCCAATTTTTTGATTTGTCATTTATACAGTACATATAAGATGATGACAATAATTAAATCTAAGATCTTTGACTGCTACTGGTTATCAGTTCTTTATAGAGCTCTGATAACCCTTTGGTACTGTGCAGAGATTTTTCTTACTGGAAATCTGACGATATCTTCAAAAGGTTTTATTAATTTAGAGCTAGATTTATAGTAAAAGAAATCTCTGAGCAGTGATAAAGCAGTGATCTACAATCTATGGCTTTCTAGATTATTGGAAACCCCCAGTTCCAGTCCACCCTGGCAGGCTTCTTGTCAGTCATGTGGTAGGATCACCCTGGTAAAGCTTGGGACTTCAGGTCATCACTGGATTCCACGTGGAACAATCTATATAGAGTTCTTACTCCCCTTTGATAGTGCACAAATATTTCTGTTATAAAAGTTTTTATTTCTGTGCAAAAATAATGTTGTGCTGGATTTACAGTAATAGAAATCTCTGAAAAGTGCTAAAACTAAAGAACAGGCTATAAGCTGTGATTCTCTAACTGCTGGAATATGTTTTCCAACGTTGGTATTTCATGTGGATTTTGGTTGTTTCTTTTCCAGCAGATTAATAGTCATAAAATGAGTCCCATTTATTTCTATGGGATTTTGGATGTGATATACAAACTTTTTTTGACTCATTTTATGCTAGGTTTTTAGCCATCCCCATAGACCTCAATAGTAAATTTTCCACATGGAATATGACAGAAGAATGAACATGTTCTAAGATTTTTTACTCTTAAAAACTGACCAACAAAATCGATATATATGCCCCTTCTAAGCCTGCAGCTGTTGGTTTTGCTAAGGTGATTATGAAAAAGGGGTAGTGGAATCATAACCATCCAAAGTAAAACTTCTTTAACCATTTTAGTAAAGAAGTGGATCCACTGCTGGTCCAGTATGAATACAATGTGTATTTTCAATTGAGGTCAATGTTTTAGATTAATATTTCAAGTCCGAAACCGCATGGATTTACAACTTGAAATATTCGTCGTGTGAAAAGATTTTTTCTCCACAGTCCATCAGCAGGAGATTTACATCATTTTAGCAATGCCTTGGTATTGCACTTGATGCTAAAAGGTTGATTTATACTTGCAACAAAAATTTTTGGGAGCTTATGTTGTTTTAAGTTTTATATTACGTATGAAGTGATAGGGTGAACAAAAGCTAAAGCTTCCCTCTTTGTAAAGTTAAGCTATGTTCACACTTCTCATTGCAACGCGTACTCTATGCACCGCAATACGCCGGGTGTTTTAAAAGTACGCGCTAGCCAGCATGTACTTCTAAAATGCTCCGTGCCGGCTCCCATAGACTTTCACTTTCCCCGGGGAAAACGGCAGGTAATCATAGCTCTCAATGAGAGTTATGAATCACTGTATTTGCAGTCCATACTTCAGGCGTATTGCAGTGCAATTATGCCTCCAAAGATGGACCACAAATACATCATGTGAACATACCCTTAGACTGCAACCGCTTGTGGCTGTGATATCATAAAAAGATATAATTAGGAACAATTAATTGAATATGAATGATTACCCTAAATGTCTTCCATTCTTAATATCATAAATCTGCAATTAGTGGGGTGACTGTCCGACTATTTAACAAGTTCTACCCAATAGAACACATCCATCCAATGTCAGTTGCATCCATTGCTTAGAAATTCTATTTAATTGTTTGGTGCAGATGTCTTGCCAGTTAGGTTTTTAGCCTTTCCTGTTAGTGACATTTGATATACATTTACATCATAATGTCTAAGGATGAGCAAATCGATTACAACGAAGTGGAATGAATTTCAAATTTCATGAAAAATCAGATTCTAAACAAAGCCGAATTTCCTGTCGATTTGTGGTAACGAATCCTCTTTTTTTTCTAAAATGTCTTTTCAGCCTGATATCAGACACAGCCCCGTTTATACATGTTTAAATGCTCCACACGCCATTATCAGGTGCATTACAAAGCGCCTGCGGCAGATATGGTGCCTAACGCACCGGCGCTACATCAGGAGATGTGTTAAGAAAAACAGGGAAAGACCGTACATTTAAAAATGAGGCAGAGCTCTCATTGGTCCATTTCATCCTCCAATCGCTATTCGAGCAACGGGAAACCATTATTCCCCATCACTGGGAGTCCCGATCACCCAGTGGAGTATCGCTGCAGAATATACATGGCTGCAGAAAGATAACCTGCACCATCTGCCGTCTGTAGTCGGTGGGTGGCTGTTAAAAAGTTAATACTGCATTTTGAACTATGAATGAAAGTAAGAAACAAAAAATGGGAGAATTGAGAGTTTTTACTAGTTTTTGCTAGTTCATCCCACTTATTACTTATTACTACTTAATTTATTAAAAGTTTTTAGAATACGTTGTGGTTCACTAAATTCTACCATTAAAAATGCAAGTTGTCCTGCAGAAAATCAAGGCTCATACAACCATGTCATGAGGGTGGTGGAACCGCTGGGTCACCACGACAGATGACACTGACCTCACTAAACAGCGGAGTCTAAGGAGCCCCCCGGTATTCACCAGTCTTTGCCACAAAACGAGATGGACTTGGCTGCGTGGAACTTCCAGGTCCCTACCTCTGGCCAATCACGGTGACAGCTGGACAAAGTATACAGGGAGAAGGCAGAGATGTAACCAGGTCACAGGCAAGGAGGTTCGAGCGGGAGGCAGGCAAAGTGTAGTCAATAGTCCATAAGCAGAGTTCAAACCAGGAAATCACAGGAACAAGGCAAAGTACCACAGTCTAACAGCAGGAATCACCAACAAGCTGGCACATATTGCAGGGGGAGGAGTCCTAATAAAGTATGAGGTAGCAGATGATTGGTGGTCAGGGGTGCAATAGCCCTTTAAATCTTAAAGAGTGGTTGCGTGCACCTTATTGAAGGAGTACGCCTGCACCAGCGTGTCTGCACTCGAGAGTAGGGACCGTGGTGTGCATCGTGACATGTCTATGGAAAAGGTAATTACTGCATGTCTCTTGGAATGTAAAAATTAAATAAAAAAGCCAGATATTGCTGTCAGGAAGGGGTTAAACAATATTCTTATTTAATTTCACTGACAAGATTGTCAGGTAGAGGTGGAAATGCATGCAGGAGCAGTTCTTCAAGTGTCTCAAACAATAGGAAGTAGGCAGGTCCTCTCTCTATCATCATACAAAGAGTCCTTTCAATGATAAGCTCCTGTTCCTCTTGCCGACCAGAGGTCTCTACCAACTGGCAGAGACTCCTGGTCGGCAAGAGGAACTATTTAATGTTTTGAAACTACTCCATGTATTTTTGGAACTGTATAGTAATTATATTCTGCAGATCAGTAAGCAATTATTGTGAAAGAAAAAGCACCGCAGAGGCCCATGTAGCCTCTCAAACCCCCAACCCCAAGGGATCTTAAGCCCCCACCACCCGCAGGTCTACCTTATGCACGATACAAAAGGTTGATGCCCATAAAGGTAATTACTATTTCAGATATGGAATTGCGGCTTGCTGTTGTCAGAAGCATATAGCTGTCCAAAATACAACTAATCCATGGTGGAATCATTGTATGTTGTACATCTATGCTGGAACTAAGGGATCTGATCGACCACCTTTCATCAGTCAGTGGTTTAGCGGATCCTTTTCATCCACAGACCCTGGGTTGTGTCTACTTTTTTAAAAATGGTCATATTAACTTTTTTGACCCCCTCCTTTCAATTCGTAAGCAGAAACCAATACAATTACAAAGGAGGCTGGATGTGCGGCACATGGAAGAGGTTTTGGAGGAGGAGTTACATGGTCTATCAGTACTTGGTCCCCAAATTCTGATGTAAGTAGCACCTGATAGTTGCCAGTACTACCAGAAGCATGTGAAAAGCACTTGAATTGTTAGTGAAGTAATGTGATCCTGAAAGCGGTAGCTTCTTCCAACGATGGTGACTTAACAGTTGGTGAAATTTGCCACTGACTGAAAGCGTGTTGCCAGCTGAAACCAAATCTCCTAGATAACACTAGACATCACTATCTGATCAAAGTTCTTACAACATGTGTTCCTCATAATCCTGGAGATAGTGGATTTGTCAACCCACGACTGGAGGGGCAGGGGTGCAAAACTCACTTTTTGTAAATAGGGTCAAAAAGACTAAAAACCTCAATTAAAAAGCAGTTTCAACTAAAATTATTAACCCTTAATGACCGCCCACTGTCTTTCCATGGCAGGTGGAGTTTGTTCTCTATCTGCCTTCAGAAGAGGTTTGTTCCTCCTAGCGCCACAGATGTACTAGGAACTGAGCAGTCTGTGCATGGCAGAGTTAGGAGGTTTCATCCAGTCCCCACTATTTAACCCTTTGACCACTGCAGTCCAAGATCACAGCATGACCAAATGGGATTCCCCTACCCCACCAAGTCACAGGCATTCCCAGTGTCCAATGGACTTTGGGGAAGGGGCCCCCCCCTTCAAAACCCCCCCGGGAAACTAGAATAGCCCCAGAATGTAATGTATTAGCATTTAGTAGTACATTATTAGATGTAAATAAAAGTGGAAAAATAGTTGCCCAACAATGGGATCAAACAAGAAAAGGTTAAAATTACAGTGGGTCCTCGACAATATAAATTGGTTTCAAGATGACCATTGTATGCTGAAACTATTGTATGTTGAGACTAGAGATGGGCGAATTGATTCTACCGAAGTGAAATTCGTTTAGAATTTCAGGAAAACTTCGGTTCGGAACGAAGTCGAACTTTGGGGTACTTCGCGTGAACGAAGTGTGCTTTTGATTGAAAAAATGGCTGCGAGCCATGCGTTACATGGGGCAAAGAACTCTGGGGGAAAAAGGGAAAACCGCATGACATTGCAAGATGAACCCAATCAGGAGGGCGGGATCTGTCGCATCGCATATATAAGTCCTGGCGCGACGCGGGGAGCTCATACCGCTTCACGTATATGGGAAGTGCTCCCCGCGGTGCTTATGATAGCTGAACTAAAGAATCATTTTTAAAACAGCATTTGGGGGGGTGTCTCAGCTTGTCCCAGAGACTGCTTTTTTAACTTTCTTTTTCTGATTTTGGGGGGTATTGGATCTGAAGCCAGTGTCGTCCAGTGCACTGAAAAACTTTTAATGCTATCTGCTCACAGCACTTGAATACCAAAGGGGTTTAGCTAACCCTTTTCCCTGTTGTATTAAATTTAAAAAAACACGTTTTTACAATAAAAAATACCACTTCTTTTTTGGCTGCTAAATTTCTTTTGCACAATTTACATCCGGGGGTTATTAACGTTGTTCGCTGTGGGGTAACCAAAAATAAACCGTCTTTTTCACCGCCAAAAAGACTTTGCCTGTAGCATAATTCACAAGCAAGGAAATTAAAGTTTTTTCTCTTTTTTGGTAGCGAAAATACACGCCATTTAACCGCTACAAAGCTGGAGTTTTTTGGCCTCAATTCTTTTTGCGCAATTTACACCCGGGGTTAATTAAAGCGTTGTTCTGCGTTGTGTGCCCCGAAATAAACCGTCTTTTTCACTCAAAAAACATTTGCCGTACATAATTCACAAGCAAAGGTAACACAATTTTTCTTTGCTGTGTCCCTAAAATACACGCCATTGAAACAGCTAAAAAGCTGTATTTTTTTGGCTGTCAATTCTTTGCGCTTTTTAATCCAGGGTAATTAACATTGTTCTGCTGTTTGGGACTGAAATAAACCGTCTTTTTCACCGCCAAAAAAGACATTTTGCCTGTAGCATAATTCCCAAACCCGAAGGTTAAATTTACAAGTTTTTCTCTTGCGTGTACCGAAAATACCGCCATTGTAACACACTACAAAGTGGTTTTTTGGTTGCTCAATTCTTTTGCGAAATTTTACATCCAAGGTTAACAAAGTTTTTTTGTGCATTTGTATTAGAAAAAGAAACGTTCTTTTTACCGCCAAAGAAGCAATTTTCCTGTAGCTAATTCATATCCGAAGGTTAATTAAGCCTGTTTGTGCTTTTACATTTAAAATACCGTGTTTTTAAACGCAAAACAAGAAAATTTTTTTCCTGGCTATTTGGGAGCGCAATTTATCCCCAAGGGTTACCAAGCTTTTACTGGGTTCTTTGGAGTCAAAAACGGGGTGTATTTATCATATACAGATATCTTCATCAAACAGTGTCTGTACCATTTAGAACAAACAGATGTCGACAGAGGGGTGGGGGGCCCTTTCCCCTGCGAGTGGCAGGGGCCCAAACATTCCTGGAGAGCCCAGGTCCACACAGCAAGGTGACGCCCACGGGGGTCCCCGGGTGGGCCAAAAAACTCCCCATTCATCTAGGGGCGTTTTGTTCACAACCCAATGGTTCTTGTTTGGGTTGACAGGCATCCACTTCCCCCAAATTACTTTTGACACCCCACCAAGAGTCGGTGGGAACGCAGACAAAAACCCTTATTTGGGCAGGCCCGGAGGGGTCACGGCCCCACCTGTCCTCAACCCCCTCTGTCCCATCCGTTCCCCCACCAGAGATCTACTATGGGTCTGGGCTCAGCGCCCTATAAGGGGGGGGTAAAACAATTTGAGGGGGGCAGTCAGCAGTACTTGGCAGCGAAGAAAGGGCCAAACCCCCTGCTTTTTGCAGTAGGGGGGTAAAGTAAGATGTTGAATTGGCAGGGGAGGTCTTGTTTTGAGGGTCAGCCTCTGCATACCAAGCCGTGATGGGGGACAGCAGGACAATGAAACACAAATAGATGATGGTACCGACCACATTTGGGGACCCGGGGAGCAAGGGTTTTCATAAAGTCAGGAGAAGAGGGCGTCAGCTTGCGCGCGGCAGCGGGGGCAGCAAGGGGGTTGTGGGGCCCGTGAGTCAGCAGGTAGCAGAGTGTGAGGTCGGGGACCCAAGCGGCCATCTGGTGGCCGGGGAGAACAGGGCTCAGATGTGGTGGTACCTGCCGCCGCAGCAGGGGCCAGGGGCACACATCCCAAGCAGCCGTCAAGGCTCCACCACCCTGCAGAAGGGGCTTTTCCCTTTGTTTCTTTTTGACTAATCCCCGGCCCAGATGCCCGCTCCTCACACTCATGGCGCCGCAGTGTTCAGCAGGCGTTGCAAAGAAAAACAACAATATGCGTCCAACCCCTAAGGGCAGAAGCTGCCCCGGCTCCTGCCCCAAGTTGTTGGTCCCGCAGACCCCCCTTTTCCAAATGGTGGCTCTGAAACGTTCGGGGAACAAGGGCTTGTGCCGAGCCGAGAGGAGATTTCCCAACCGAAATGTATTTCCAAAAAAGGGAAAGTTAACACTTCAAAATTGTAAACAAAGGTGGGCCAGCCCTTGAGCTTATCGTTTGTCCATTTTAGGGCAGCGCGGACTCTGGAGCTGTAACACGGTCAGGGCCATACATTTCCTTTAGGCCCACTGGGGAATGTGCTTACTGCCCAGGCAACCAAAAATTTGGGACAGGAGACGCCGTTTTTCTCCCCCTGTTGTCAAACTGCGGCTCCTGCCCAAAGCCGCCTCCTCCTCCTCCTCGACCCCCACCATCTCAGCCTCCACAAGTACGCTCCATTACTACAGTGTAGGGGGACAGCGGTGTCACGCGTTCTACACCTGGCTTCCTGGCGAACAAAGCACACGGGGGGGGAACTGATCCCGGGCTGCAGCAAAAAATCAATTGTGGCTTTTTTCCGTGCCAACTGCAAAACGGAACCTGGGACGGGCAATGGAAACATGGGGTCCGTGCTGCCCGAGGAGGGATGGTCCATGCGCCCTGCATGGCACATGTGTTCAAATTGGTTGTGAAAAGGTTTTCCCAAGTCTTCCACCCACTTCAGAAGATTCTGAAAATGGCCAGGGAAATGTGCAGCACTTCATCCATTCCTACAAAGCTAGGAACACCCCCCCGATTGCAGCTGCAGAATGGCCTCCCCCACCATCTGATATGCGATGTTTAACCCCTTGGAAATTTCCAGCCTGCACATTTGGACCGATGTTGAACAGGAAAAAAGGGCCCTTAAAAAATTTTTTTATACCAGGTGGACAGGGGTACTCCCCCGTGTAACTTTGATTCCCGTGGCACTCATGCGTGACACCTGCCGTTTGTTGAGGCCCTTAGAGGAGGCCCCCGTTATTTGTCAGTCCCCCGGACTACGGGGTAATAACTCATTCCCTGCTTCATGCCGGAACAGATGCGAAAAATCTGTCTGGGCAGGGGACTGGAACTTGGCGACTACATTCCCCGGCCACATGATCCGGGGGGACGAAATGGGGGAGGAGGAGGAGGAGACATGGAGCAGAAGCTTTTTCGGTGAAATTAGTGGGTTTTTTACCCAAGTGACAAGAAAGGGGGACAGGGGCAGCGGGGGAGGTAGAGGGGTGAGGAAGACGAGGCGATGACCTCAAGCTCGTGGCAGATAAAATGGAGATGGAGGCAGGGAGCCCCTCGGGGGGTCACTTGTGAATGGCCCCAGCATGCTTTTTTTGCCTGGCTTTGGACAGCCGAATAGTCAGCATCCGGCAGAGGGATGACTTTGGCTCTCCACCCTTTTGGACCCCCGCTACCGGTCCAAAATGGGGGCCTTTTTCCCAGCTGCTGAGAGGGAGGGCAAATTCAAATACATAGGGAAATCCCCGTAGTCCGTTTGCCGCGCCTTGTGCGGGATCTTCCCTCCCTACGGTTTTACCAGGGGGTTTTTCAGCGCCACCCCTACTACTGCCCCGGGTGCTGGGGGAAGGGGGGGGGGTAGGAGCATACCACTCCATCAGCGAACCTAATTCTGGAGTCACTGATGGCAGCTTCCTTTACCCGCCTGTGAGGGGGGCGTCTCCAGCAACAGCACAGGGGACTTTGGAGCAGCCCCCGAAGCAAAAAGGGGGGTGGCCACTTGGACAGCACCTGCCCCCCAGTTAGAAGATCCCTGGACTATGGGCGGGCCAAAAGGATTGTGGGGGACAACTTGCCGAGTTTTTAGTGGAGAAGCTTCCTGCCCGGGAGTATGTGGCATATCAGCGCTGTTCATGCGGGGGGGCCCTTGTTTTTCCCCAAGGAGAACCCGCTGTCCACAGAAATGGGAACGACTGACCCCTTTTTCAAAATGAAACAGGCGTGGATTGGCCAGAAATTTTCCCCACACCAATACCTTTGGCGTCAGACTACATCAACCTTTACGCCTCACTTAAAATTGAGAAAAGATCTGGGTTTTAAACACCCGCCTAGCCACTATTCTGAGCCCCCACCGCTTGATGCCCCACATCTGTGACAATTTTTCCCTTTTTTCCACCAACCCTCTTTACCGGGATGGGGTTTTCCACCCACCCCCACTTGTCCCTTTTCCACCATGACCTCTGCTGCGCTGCTGTTGCTGGTGCCGTGACATCCACACGTGTCATTGTGCCACCTGTGGCCTCTCCAGTTTTTGCCCCTCCAGATGTCTTGTGCCACTGCCCGACCTCATGCTGCTGTGTGGCGCTGCCGTCACCCCCACCTCCCCTCATTGTCCCCTCTGTGGCCTACTCCTGTTTTTTTGCCACCTCCAAATGTCATTTTTGCCACTGTTGACCTCATGCTGCTGCTGCCGTGCCCTCCACACTGGTCATTGTGCCCCTCTGTGGGGTATACTTTTTGCCCCCCCCCCCTCCAGAATGGGCCCCTTTCCCGGGCCCCCATGTGTGTGGTGTAAAAGTGTATTGTGATTTGATATGTGTTTTTTCCCCCGTCCCCGTACCTCCCTCTCTTTATTGTCCCCTCTGGGCCCACTCCGTTTTTTCCACCTCCAAAAAGTATTTTTGCTCTCGACCTATGCTGTTGCTGCCGTGCCCCCCCACACTGTTCATTGTGCCACTGTCTGCCTCATGCTGCTGCTCCGTGACCTCCACACTTGTCCTTGTGCCACTCGTACCCACAATGTTTTTGGGCCCCCTCCAAATGTCTTGGCCACTGCCTGACCCCAGCGCTGCTACCGTCACCTCCACACGTGTCTTGTGCCACTGCCCGACCCAGCTGCGCTGCGTGCCCCCCCACCTGTGCTTGTGCCCCCCTGTGGCCCACTACTGTTTTTTCCCCCCTCCAGAATGTCATTGTGCCACTGCCTGACCTAATGTGCTCGCTGTCCCCCCACACTGTGTATTGTGCCACTCTCTGCCTCATGCTGCTGGCTGTGACCCCCATCCTGTCATTTTGGACTTTGTGCCCACTACTCTTTTGCCCCCTCCAAATGTCATTTGCCACTCTGACCTCATGCTGCTGCTACCGTCACCTCCCCTCTCTTCTTTTTGGGCCCCTCTGTGGCCTATACTGTTTTTCGCCCCCTCCAAATTCATTGTGCCACTGTCTGACCCCATGCTGCTGCTGCCGGACCTCCACACTGCATTGTGCCACTCTGGGCCCACTCCTGTTTTTGCCCCCTCCCGAATGTCATTTTGCCACTGCCTGACCTCATGCGCTGATCATGCCCTCCACACTGTCATTGTGCCACTCTGTGGCCTACTACTGTTTTGCCACCTCCAGAATGTCATTGTGCCACTGTCTGACCTCATGCTGCTGCTGCCATGACCTCCACACTGTGTCATTGTGCCACTCTGTGGCCTACTCCTGTTTTGCCACCTCCAGAATGTCATTGTGCCACTCTCTGACCTCATGCTGCTGTTGCTGCCGCCGTCACCTCCACACTCTGTCACTAATGTTGCCACCTGAGCTCTCAGCTTGTTTTTTTCCAGCTTTCGCTGCCATGACTTTATGAGGCTACATTCCTGCTTGAGTTTTTTGGTCAGTTTTGCCCTCTTAAGTGCCCAGGGAAATTTATAGTGAAGCGATTCTAAGAGCGGCGGCAGTCATGTGCGTGTCATACTAAAACACAACATTGTATGAAGACCAAACCAAGCTCCCTCTGCATATTTAAGCATGGCACAACATTCTACAGCACCCTGCAGGCTCTGTGCAGCCTGGAAATAGCTGTTTTTTAACGCGATTCGTCCCGAAGTAATTCGGACCGAATTTATTTTTGTCGGGAAATTCGGCGAAGTGACCGAACCGAATTTTTGAGAAATTCGCCCATCTCTAGTTGAGACCATAACTCTATGGAAAACTGGTAATTGGTTCTGAGGCCTCAAAATATAACCTAACATGATGCAAAATAAAAATTCAATAAAGTTATGCAAATAACTCTTACAGATAAAGCAAGTCTTTACATATAACATTTAGAAAGAGCTTCTGGAAGCTGAAAATTACTTTCTATGTTGAGGACAGGAGTTTCTTGGGTCATATACTTTCAGTGTCAGATTGTGATAACTATGGCCCACAGGAGGAGTTGAATCCCAGAGTCCACCAGTTGATCTGTTTCTAGGCCCATTGGTGGACTTTATTGTAGAGGTCCATCCTACAGGTACTGTAAATGATTATACATGCCTCCTATACTCTGTTTCTTGTTTTTTCCCTCTCTCTTACTCTTCTTTTTTTGCCTCTTCTGAGGATGTACATGCAGTTAAAAAGCAACTCCAGGTCTGGCATGCTCAAGGGCATCGGGGGATTCCCCCTATTCTCCTGGGGGCCAGTCCGAGTCTGTATACTTTATACACAATATACCAGTAAAAAAGAAAATGGGGCCTTCACCTAGAGTCAAAAGGGGCCGCTCATCCTGACACATGTAAAAAGCAGTACAGAACATGTAGTACGGCATTGTACTGTAGAGAGGCACTACTAGACTGCCAATCACTTATACAGGGGTTTTACAAGTAAAATATCCATGATAATTAGCTGAATCAGTGTCTGGGACACTGTATGTTGGAACCATACCCAACAAACAATGGCCTAGGTAAGACTACCTGAGACCATTATAACTTGAGCGACCACTGTATAGAAAAGGGTGAAAAAATGAACGAAAAATAAATACAAATAATGATGGTGCATATATTACACACAAAATATTCGGTATCCAAACGACCATAATAACCTATAAAATTTATTTAACAGGTTATTTATTGTGAATGATATAAAAAAATTGTAAAAAAAGAAGCAGAAAAATGAGTTTTTAACATTCATGTTGCAAAAAACTTTGTACAAAAATTATAGTTATTATAAACATATTTTTTTAAACTGCATAAAATAAGATCTTATACAACTGCCTCATACCGTCACTGTCGCCAATTGGTGTGAAACTAAAGGAGGGACTGCAGATCACACTGCCACAGTTAAAAGGGGTCTGCCATGTGCTTAGTATTTTTGACTACCAATTAGCATCAGTTATAGAGGTACCACCTATATGGTCTATATTGAAGCTTTTGCTTTGTCTCTTTCCAATCAGTATTCAATGTAACAATAGACCAAAATACTTGTATTACTTTTATCCTTTTGTTGCTTTTAATCTGTGCATAAACACGTATAGTCACAAAGACTACTTAAAAAAAATAAAAGAATGAAATCTTTATTCAACCAATATCATAAAAAACATAAATCAACAACAAATGTTAAAATAGTGGCAATAATACCGCAAAAAAGCATGTCTGCTCACCCACCACTCCTAACAACATACATCACAGATCAGGCTCATAATAATAACATTAAATGTACACATTATATATTATATTAAAATAATATAAATACCTGACCTTGAAATACAATCAAATGAGGGTATAGAGAGCAAATATGCACCCCTGTTGTGTTTTAATCTGTACATATGTACATTCTGAAGCACTTCATAAAAATTTTGTTACAAGATAGAAATATCGTGGTATACTCAAGTTTTTGTGGACTCAGCGTCCATTCAATAGAAAGTCCATATCCACTCCACTCTGGATAGCAAGGAAACAGCTGGACACCGAGTGAGATGTTTTAAAGCTAACACACCTCCTTTCTCAAGCATGAGTGCTGTTGGCTCTATGTTATTTTTATACCTCAATCATACATATATGAAATAAGCACACAATTATCATTAAAACCATTAATCCATTGCTATCCATTATTCACAGAAACGCTCTTAGATATAAATTCTCATTTAACCCCTTGGGGGATAATGGTTCCAATGAAGCATTCCAAAACGTCTCCCTCTGCAATAACCGCATCTTGGGGATACATTTAAAGGTCTGAGGTGCATGAAACCCCTCCCGGTGTAGCTCATTGTTGTGAACTGCAGCTTTGGAAAATAATGTAGTGGTTGCTCGCATCCCCTCTTTCCACACATATCCATGTCCAAGAATTGGACATTGCTCTCATTTTTGGTAACAGAAAACGTAATCAATACATGAACATTATTAAAGCACTCTAGAAAATTCTGCCAACTGTTCTTCCATACCAGATCAAAGCATGAAAACTTCATCGATGTATCTGAGCCAGGAAACAATATATTTAAAATAATCAGAACAAAAAAATTTACTGTTTCTCAAACATCATCACATGGATATTTACATAATTTGGAGCCCATCGAGGTCCCCTGTAGTTGAAAATAAAGCCACTCCCCAAATGTAAAAATTTTTTTGTGAGAACAATGTCCAATAACACTAAAAGGGGACTGCACCAGAAGTCTGTCGTGTTTTCAGCCCGAGATCTAGCACAGCCCCATTCACAATAGTTTTAAATCTGCCGCACGCCAATACCAGGCGCATTACAGAGCGCCCACAGCACTTTGTATTGCGCTTGATTTTGGGGGGCGCGCGGGAGGCGGGGCGCACTAAAATGGTACAAAGCTATAGATTAATAGCTTTGTTACAGCAATTCTAGGCGCATTATTGCTGGATCAGGTAAACTACTTTCAAAGTGGTTTAACTGAGCCAAAAATGTCGTTTCTGCGCTGGAATGTGCCTGATTTATGACCCGCGTCGGGTGGGTTCATAAATCTGGCACATTCTACACTATTATTATGCACAGAAAAACAGGCGTCTAAGCGCCGTAAATCATACATGTTGCCTTATATGTGCATTAGTCAGGGTATGATATTCACACAATGTATTTCTAACTGCTGTAACCACTTATATAAGGGTAGGAATGATTTATGTTTTTAATGATAGTTGCGTGTTTATTGTGAGTAAGGTATAAAAATAATAGAGCGCCAACAGCACACATGCTAAGGCCTCGTTCACACGGCTTATGTGTCCGCGGATTGGCGCCGTACTCCACGCCGGATTTGCGCTGCAGTACGGCGCCAATCTGTCGGAGTAATTACGGTAATCCACTGCTCTCATAGAGAACAGTGGATTCCGTCGCTCCTCCCCGCTCGGCGAATCCGGCGCAGGGGGAGAAAGAGACACGCACATTATTTACGGCGCGGACGCGCCGTAGATAATGACAGTCTATGGGGCCGGGTAGCGGCGCCCCCGCCGCGCTCCGGCCCGGCCCCCGTCCCGCCCCTTATTCACCCCGGATTTGCAAGCGCAATCCGGCTCACAAATCCGCTGTGAATAAGCCGTGTGAACACGGCCTAATGGGGCGAGCTTGCTTCTGAAATGTTGCACAGGTGTCGGTCTTACTTGGTGTCTGGCTGTTTCCTTGCTATCCAGAGTGGAGTGGATATGGACTTTCTATTGAATGGACGCTGAGTCCACATAAACTTGAGTATACCATGATTTTTCTACTTTGTAACTAAATATTTATGAAGTGCTTCAGAATGTACATATGGACAGATTAAAAACAAAGAATAAAAATGATACAAGTATTTTTTTGGTCCATTGTTACATTGAAGTCTGCCATGTGCTGCCAGCGAGTTGTTGATTCAGTTGTGTTCCAGGGTTCAACAGTTGTAACAGTCAAATACAGAGTTGCTGCAGCTAAGGGGTCACCAAGCCACAACCCGGCTGTGGACCAAGAGTGGGTTGTTCCTATCCACCTGGGACAAGAATACTCACAGAGGTGAGAAAGAGAGACGGGTAGATGTGAGAGAGAGGGGAGAGAGAGAGAGAGAGAGAGAGAGAAAATAAACATATTGGTGAAGAGGGACAGAATGGGGAACTGTCCATTAGAAGACAATGAAAGGGGACAGATCTCTCCTTGAGGAGAGGAACCAAGAAATTGGTCGGTGTGAGGGTTATCTTGCCATTCAGACCTCACTGACTGTTTTGCATAAAGCAAAGGCTTATGGGAAAAGACCTGAGGAGCTCCACAGCGCACTCTATTGGATGTAGTTAACCTCAGTTCACATGTAACTCGCAGGAGCCTAGCACTGTGAAAGGGATTTAAGCCAAACCAGTTAAGTTCAACTACAGGCAGCTGTTTCAGGGTATTTGCCCCTCATCAGTGCAGTACAGAACTTACTGGTTGGCTGGGTGAGAGGCAAGAGTGGCTTTGAAAGGAGAAAGATCTCTCCTTGAGGAGAGGAACCAATAAATTGGTCGGTGTGTCTGTCTCTCTTGTATTAGAAGACAAGAAAGAAAGAGAACAGTAAGCTATGTAGGTGTTTCCAGGGAATCAAGGAGAGCAAGTAGCCCTTGTGCGTGACCGCTAAATAATCAAGGAGAGCAAGTAGCCCTTGTACGTGACTGCTAAATAATCAAGGAGAGCAAGTAGCCCTTGTGCGTGACCGCTAAATAATCAAGGAGAGCAAGTAGCCCTTTTGTGGAATTGCTGCCCTTGAGCTGGGGCTTATAGAAAGAGGCTACTAAAGTCCAGAGAGCTTGAGTGTAAAGCACGCCTGCCTCGATTGACCCAGGGAAGTGTTGCAAAAAAAAAAACTGATAGCTTTAGGGCTTGAACTCTAGTCCAGAAGCTGGAGTTCGGAGTGAAAGGCTGCTGGGTGAGAGGCATTGCTAGAGAAGCAATTGTCGTATAAGAAGAGTATTGTGCACATGAAAAATTGTCTATTTATAAATTATAGCATGCGATAAGTATTGGTGCCATGAGTAAAACCTTCAAGACTCAAGATGAGAAGTTTCTGGGGTCGATATCCTTGCGACAATGCATTATACCTCCAAGCATTCCCAACAATGCTAGGCCTGATGCTCATACACACACTAGCAACATGACATACTTTACAAGTGCGCTTCTGATACTGCCATGGTAACCTTCCCAAACAGCATCGGGACATGACGTGACTGAAGAACGCACAGGCAGCTGTTCTATAGCACACTTCTGCTCTTCTGCTATGTCAAATACCGAAGCATATACACACCGCCTAATTACAGTGAATGTATTCAATAATAAGCCACTATGATCTACACAATTTTTGTTTGCAATCACGTATCCTATGTCGGACTATTGCGCAGTGTTATTGAGTTATTTATAAAAATTGGTTAGGTTGTGCACATCCATATATTTTGAAAAACGTAAGCATAGGTGCACACTGGCAAGGCAATAGCATACATCTAATACAAATATCAGTGGCACACTAAAAACTAAGTAAAACATCAAGGTATATAGGAATTTTTGAAAATGCATTACTGCAAAGGAAATATGAAAACCTGGGATTCTTAGTTTGCAGTTTTTGATCAAAAATAGTTTAAGCTCACCTCCCAATAGCATCAAGGGGAACCCAGTACAGGTGAGTCCCTAACACTAACATGTTACCTCACTAGGAGTCCATTCAGACTACAACATCTCAGGGAGTGATAGGAACTTGCTACTGTAATTACCCGCACTGGTTTAAAAAGAGGTAGGCGGAGTGCAGCAAGCCAATGAGGTTGCCATTTTCCCCAAATAGACTACAAAATTGGGTTAGGCTGTGCACATCCATATATTTTGAAAAACGTAAGCATAGGTGCACACTGGCAAGGCAATAGCATACATCTAATACAAATATGAGTGGCACACTAAAAACTAAGTAAAACATCAAGGTATATAGGAATTTTTGAAGATGCATTACTGCTAAGGGAAATATGAAAACCTGGGATTCTTAGTTTGCAGTTTTTGATCAAAAATTGTTTAAGCTCACCTCCCAATAGCGTCAAGGGGATCCCAGTAGAGGTGAGTCCCTAACACTAACATGTTACCTCACTAGGAGTCCATTCAGACTACAACATCTCAGGGAGTGATAGGAACTTGCCACTGATATTTGTATTAGATGTATGCTATTGCCTTGCCAGTGTGCACCTATGCTTTGTTTTCAAAATATATGGATGTGCACAGCCTAAACAATGGTTGTAGTCAATCTGAAGTATGGCACCCACATGGGCTTGCTGCACTCCGCCTCCCTCTTTTAAACCAGTGCAGGGTAATTCAGTTTCAAGTTCCTATCAGTCCCTGAGAGTTGTAGTCTGGAATGGACTCCTAGTGAGGGAACTGTTAGTGTTAGGGATCACCTGTTACTGGGATCCCCCTTTACGCTATTAGAGGTGAGCCTTAAAACAATTTTTTGATCAAAAACTGGCAAACTAAGAATCCCAGTTTTCATATTTTCCTTAGCAGTAATGCATCTTCAAAAATTCCTATATACCTTGATGTTTTACTTAGTTTTTAGTGTGCCACTGATATTTGTATTAGATGTATGCTATTGCCCCTTTCCAGTGTGCACCTATGCTTACGTTTTTCAAAATATTTTATGTGCACAGCCCAACCAATTTTTGCAGTCTATTTGAGGGAAAGGCAACCTCATTGGCTTGCTGCACTCCGCCTACCTCTTTTAAACCAAGTGCAGGGTAATTCAGTAGCAAGTTCCTATCACTCCCCTGAGATGTTGTAGTCTGAATGACTCCTAGTGAGGTAACATGTTAGTGTTAGGGACCAACCTGTACTGGGATCTCCTTGAGCTATTGGGAGGTGAGCTTAAACAATTTTTGATCAAAAACTGGGAAACTAAGAATCCGAGGTTTTCAAATTTTCCTTAGCAGTAATACATTTCAAAAATCCTATATACCTTGATGTTTTACTTAGTTTTTAGTGTGCCCCTGATATTTGTATTAGATGTATGCTATTGCCTTGCCATTGTGCACCTATGCTTAAATTTTTCAAAATTATGGATTTTGCACAGCCTAACCAATTTTTGTGTCTATTTGAGGAATGGCAACCTCATTGGCTTGCTGCACTCCCGCCCCACCTCTTTTAAACCCGTGCAGGGTAATTTTCAGTAGCAAGTTCCTATCACTCCCTGAGATGTTGTAGTCTGAATGGACTCCTAATGAGGTAACATGTTAGTGTTGGGACTCACCTGTACTGGGATCCCCTTGACGCTATTTGGGGGGTGAGCTTAAACAATTTTGATTCAAAAACTGGCAAACTAAGAATCCCAGTTTTTTATATTTTCCTTATCAGTAATGCATTTTCAAAAATTCCTATATACCTTGATGTTTTACTTAGTTTTTAGTGTGCCACTGATATTTGTATTAGATTGAGTTATTTATGTCCCAGTGTCCTAATGATTGCTAATCAAAGGTGTTGTGAAAATATTTTCGGTGATTGGGGCTAGAAATTTCCCCAAGGGACTGCTGCCCTTCGGGGAAACCCTTTAAAAATGCCCCTGCTGTAATGCACATGTATAGGAGAATTTCCATGTTGGTGGCCAGGGCTGGGAAGAAGAGCGCATGTGCAAAAAATGATTTTTTTGGGAAATAAACCACTGCCGCCACTGAAACCCTTTCCCTCCCCCCCATTTAAAATTTTAGTTAGGAAGAGGTATATAGTTTTTAAATGGTATATATTGCAGAGTTTTATCAAACCAAATCCAAAAACCTTTTTAAACAGCATTCTATGAAGTGGGAAAACAACCCTTAAAGGGGTTTAAAAAATTTTACTGTCACGTCAAAGGGGGTTTCCCCAAGTGACCCCTAACGGGAAACCCAAACCCAAATTGCCCCTGTTTTATTGACATGCCCCCCTTTGGGGGGCCGAGGGGAAACGTGGGGGGACGGGTCCCTGCGTTTGCAAAAAGTGTGGGGCCATCAGTGGAAGAATAGTCGGGCAGTGGGGTTTTCCCAATTACAAATAGAAACCCCAAAAGCCACAAATCAAAACCCAGGGAATAAACAAAACAACCCGGGAGGTCAAACCCAAAAAGGGAAGCAAAGCAAAAAAATTTCAGGAGACAAAGGAGGGGGGGTTAGGGAACAAACGAGGTCAGGTCCCACAGAAAAAGAAAAAAACCACAAGGACTAAACAGGAAACACAAAGGTTGCCGGGGAATTTCACGGAAAAAAACAGCAGTCAGCTTTCAGGGAGTTTAAAATTGGGATTCCGGGGGATACCCCCCCCTCCCAGCTAAATTGGAGCGGCCCTCCGGGCCCTCCCTTTGGCTGGTGCACTCCCCCCCTTTGTGGGAAGGGGGCGGGGCCCCGGTCACTCCCGGGAGCTGCCCGCAGCAAGGGGTTCAGGGAGGGGGGCCCCACTTTCGCTTTTGGGGCAGCTTTTTGCAGTTGAGAAAAGCTTAGCCCGGGCCCAGTCCCCCCCCCTTTTAGGAGGGGCCACGGGGGCCCCTTTCCCCCTGGTCGGGGTTTTAAAAACCCCCCCTTATGTGAACTGGAGAAGGGGGCCCTAGAGGGGGGGGTCAAAGGCGGGAAATATCCCTCTTACAAAGTGCCGACGGGCCCGTTATGTATACAGAGAAAAAGGGGTTTTTTCGCCGTTTAGCCCCCCGGGGTTAAACCCCAACCCTTCCTAAACCCCAAATCGGCTTTAAAGGGGTACAGGTGGGGGCATAGGTCACCAAGGGGGACAAATTTTGGGGAAACCTTCCCCGACTTTCGCCCTTCCCACAAGATGCCGCTTTGGGCCCTCAACGCGGGCCCACGCGCTTCCGATGAACATTAGCCTGCCCATCATTATTGCCCGCATGCAAAGGGGGACATCTGTCAACACACCATTCCCCCCACGGGAAAATTTTCCCCTTAAATTCCCCAGTCCAAACACTGGATTATTTTTCTGAAGCCAGGGCACCCCCAACCCACATCGCGGGCAGCCCCTCCTTGACGAATAGTTTACACTTTTAAATTATGTTGGATCCGACCCCCTCTCCGGCTCGGGGGGTACAATTTTGGGGTTGCACCCGAGCTAGTGGAGTGGAGTCAATAGCCAACGGGCCCGGGCAGCGAGTCAGATAGGGGGTCTAAAAGGTGGGCCCCCAGACGTTTGGTGAAAGACGCATCAACAAAATTAAAAGCTGATCCAAAAATCCCCCAAACCCCACCCCCAGAAAAAACGGCTGCGAAAAGTATGAAATTTTAAAAGGGTTTGCACCAACTTATTAGATTAAAATTAGGAAATCCCTGTTTCGCCTAGGGGGATCCCCCTGTGCCCCACCTAGGCTTTGGATTTTTTCCGCCCCTTGGTCTTCCGTTTGGAAAATTTTCCCAAATTTGTGTCCATTTTCCTTGAAAGAAGCAAACCCCCGGGGTGGGGAGGGAGTAGTCCTCCCGGGTCCTACCCGCAGTGACAGAAAAAGCCCCTACTTGCTGGGCTCCTTGGGTTTACTTTTTTTTTTTTTTTTTTTTTTTTTGGGAAAACAACGGGTTTGGGGTGACCATGGTGGGGACCAGGGGGGGGGAACCTTTTCTTGCGTCTCTCCCTAAAAACGTCTGTCCGGGGAAGAACGGCCAGTGCCATGGCCTCATCTAAATTTCCCAGGGGTAGGGAAAAGCCCCCAATAAACCCTTTTCACGGGTCAGTTTAACCCTAATCTAAACTGGCATCTGAGAGCTGTTTTCGTTCCACCCAGAGGACGCAACCCGGGGGACGAAATTTGGAGAAACCCTTCCACAGTCTTCCCCACCCTGCCTTTAAGGTGGTCATCTGAGCCTTTAGCCCCAGCTTCCCTATTGGGTCAAATTTAAAAAAATTTCCCCCAAAAAAAAGGCAAGAACCCTTTTAACAGAAGACGTTCAGGTGAGTCATGCCGTAACAAAAATTTCCACAACCCGGGGGGGGGGCCTGCAGTAAGGGAATAACAAAATTCCCACCTTTGTTCCCCCATTTCCCCGGGTAAGTGGGGGAGCCTGAAATACGGCGACAACCCTCTTTTAAATGCCCCCAAAGGCCCCCCTGTTTTCCTGGGAAAAAAAATGTCAGGGAAATGGTTTGGGGGGTTCCCCCAAAAGGGGGGGAAAAGGGAATGCAGGGACCCCCTGACTTTGGGGGAGCCTTTCCGTTGTTCTTCCCTCAGCGCCCGATCCTGGACTAGTGGGTTAGCCCCTGGGATTGGGTTCCGAGCTTTCCTTGGGGGCAAAGTGAGGGTTTGAGCAGTAACGGTTTCGGCCTGTGATAAAGTCACGTAAGGGAGGGCAGGAGCCCCTAAAATGGAACCCCGCCCAAGTCCCTGCCTACTTTACGTGCTGGGCCCCAGGCGGCGACGGGGAACCCGGGCGACAGTCCCCTGCGTGCTAAAAATTCTGGGGGGATCAGAAGGAAGAATAGTCAGACCGTCCGGGTCAAAATTTAAAAAAAGGGAAAAACCCAAAAACCCCAAAAACAGAAACAGAGGAATAAACGTAAAAAAAGCGAGGGGCAAAAACCCAAAAGGAAACAAAGCCTCCAAAAAACAGGAGAAAACCGGGGGGCAGGAGAACAAGCCAAGGTCAGGTATACAGATAAGCAAAAAAACAATGAAATGAACAGGAAAACGAGGTACCAGGAAAAATAAAAGGAGCAACCCAGGGTTTCAGGGAGGGTTTTAAAAGGGATTCCTGGATTTCCGACCCCGAAAATGATTTGGGGCGGCCTCCCGGGGCCCCCCATTGGCTTTGGGGCAAATCGCCCCCCTTTTAGGAAGTGGTGGGCCCCTGTCACTCACAGAGCTGTCAGCAGGGAAGTTGTTCAGGGAAGGGGGCGCCCCATAGCTGTTTTCAGCCTGTCTGGGAGGGCGAAACACGCTTTTGTCCGGGCCCCTTACTTTAAAAGTCATGGGAGCCACCGCTCTTTTCACACCCAATTTAATCTCTTCAACAGTAATAACAGTGTTTTATAAAAAATAAAAAAAAACAATTATATTTTACTGTCATTATTACCACCGGATGGCAAAAAACAGCATGTGTGAACATATCCTATAAATCAGAGGCAACTGTATGCTGCAAAGTTTGTTTTTTAATCCATTAGCTAAATTTGGGTACTGTACTTGCTGAGAAGGCCAAAAGAATTTTTTTTTGATTTGATTTGTTCTCTCCAACATTCATAGACATAACACCATAAATTGCGTATGAGGTAAATTTTTTTTTGCAAAATGAAAATGTAAATTTTTAAGGCACTATTTCCCCATAACCCCTTGTAAGTGATTCTTTTTTATACCTTTTTTTTAGGGGTTTAAAAGGGAAAAAAGCCAGTCGCAGTATCTTTATTTACTGACACTTACTGATCACCGTTTAAAATTAAAGTGTTTTTTGTTTTTGCTGTTACCTTTATGGGGATATGAAATATATTGATGTAATCTACCATTTTGTATATGTAATAAAGTGTATAAAAAATGGTTTTATTTCAGTTCTTTTATGCGGTTATTATTTTGTAACTTTACAAAAAAAAAATTAATTTGTACTTTTCATCTTTTTTTTCTTCCTATCAATAATGTACTGGCATATAGAGATACACCACTGCACCATTATACTAAGTGTTCCACTCACTTTGGTATCCGAAAGAGCGCAAATAACTTTTAAAAATATTTGGGAGAATAAATTTGGGGGAGATTTATTAATTTTACCCAAACTCGGGGACCGTGTAAAAAATTTTTTACTAGAAATTCAATAGTGTGTAATTTTATCACAGTGTTTAAAAAATTGGTGTTGGTTGAAATGGGCAAGTCAAATTTACTCTTTTTTCCCAAATGGCTTTCTTTAAAAACCCCTAACTGCGCCCAAATTTTAGTACAATTTTGTGATGCAGGGGGGGCCCGTAAAACCACGCCCTTTTCAAAGAAAAACCCCCTGCCCCCTTTTAAAAGGGGACACATCTTTTTTGTCAGACGTGGCACAGAAGTGTCTAGAAAAATATTAAAACACATGAAAAAAAGTGTAAAGCTTTTGCACCCCGTTTTTCTTTGGAAAAAAAATTTTTCCAGAATTCTGCCGCGCGCGCTTTATTTAAAAGTTGGGCCCCCCTGAAAATTTTTAATGCAAATTTCCTTATTCTATCATCTATCATAATGATCATAATGATTTGCTTAGTTGCACTGAAGGTGCCAGAAACCAATGAGGAAAACCTCTATGGTGCCCACTTGCCAATAGACAAGGAAGCAATGGGCTCAGCTTAAGTAGTTTTGCTCAGTCTGTCTATACAGTGCACTGTAAGAAGTGCTTTTGAAATGGGAGCCAGTAGGCACCATGGCAGCCGGAGGCCAAATAATGGCCTCCAGGTTTGCTATGTTAAGAAGCATATTAGGAATGTCACGGACAGAGTGTAAAAGGCTGCCTGTTTTATAGGCATAATACATAGTAATACAATAATGATTGCATATTCCCATAGTGGGACAACAGAACAAAAAAACAAATCTTTGAAATTAAAATAATAATAAAAAAACAAACTTATGTTGTAAAAAGTCATATAAAACTGCCCCCAAAAGGTCTTTGTCTGACCTTATAGGGGGCACAATATACACATTTAAATAATTAAAAGTAAAAAATGTGATTAAAAAAGTAACAACCAACATTTAGCCCCGCCCCAATGACCCTTAAACTTCATATCACCTATATATAAACGTCCGTGACAGAAAAGTGACAGAATTATTAAACTTATTTTAGCAAAACTTTTTCTTTTGAAAAAATCAATTTCTTCTCATACTAAATTTTTTCAATTTTCCCTCATATAAAAAAAAATTAATGTAAAAATTACATCAAAATAAAGCGCAACATATCACAGAGAAAAGGCCAAAAAATGTGTAGAATAACCTAGCGCAGAAACTAGGAAGTGGGTAAAATATAATATTTTTTGTCCTATACAACGAAAATTATATAAAATATAAAAACATTACAAAAATGTGTGGTTTTGTGCCTGGATTTGCCAAACTAAAGCTATAAATGTGTAGCTTCGTACAGTTGTAGTGCAACACGTCTCCCGCTCCCACCCCCCCCCCCCACCCCGATCTCAGGTGCATTAAAAAGTGATGCAGGAGCGCGCCTGATATTGAAGTGCACCTGTTTAAAAATAGACCAAGCAGGGCTGCACTAGTTTTTGGGCTGAAAAGACGCCAGACTTCTGGCACAGCCCTGTTTATACATGTTGTCCTTTGTGTCCCCAAAACACTTGACTAAAAAGTGATTAAAATATTGCATTTACCCCAAAATTGTGCCGATAATATCTACACTTTTCAAAACTGATGGAAAATTGTAATAAGTTACTGGTCGCAGTAACAGTATACAGTTTATGTTTATAATATACTAGATATTATATCTATATATCTATGTATATATAATATATATATAAAATACATATATATATATATATTATATATATAATATATATATATATTATACATATACTAGTATATATGTGTGCAAATTGAAAAATGTGATCCAGCACCAGCAGTAATAGTGGAACTATACTTTTATTGCAAATACAAAAATTGAGTGCAGAGGGTATAAAAATGGCAGTAAAATGGGTACGCGTTCGGCGCAATATAGCCTCTTCACAGCTTTAAAGTATTTTTTTCAACTGCTCACTTTAAATAAGGGTATCCTGTCACATGTTAAATTTTGTACAGGGAATATTTAACCCTTTGAATTCTTAAAACTAATACAACATATAAAACTTTATTTGCCATTCTTTATAAGTGCAAAAAAATGCAACTAATTTTTAATGCAACGTTGCTAACACCTTGGGAAACCCTTACTTTAATAGATATAACAAGATCATTGCATAGTTTGGCCCGTTGGTGTTTGAAGCTCATGTATCCAATATGCTTCACGGAGCCTGACTTTTTGTTGCCAGTCTCTCCCCCGTACTGGGCGCTCAACTCTTTCTATGCCAAAACAAGTAAAGGTATTTAAATCGCTTGCATGTTTTTCTATAAAGTGTCTAGTAGCTCCAGAATAAGTAAGGAGTTGTTTTTTAATGCCATTGAAATGTTCTGGTAAACGCGTTTAAAATTTTCTAATACTGCTACCTACATATAGTAATCACATGTAGTGGATTGTATGCCATATATAATATGATCGGTATCGCAGTTTATAAATGTTTGTATTGTATAATCTCTTTGGTTTGCATTTCTATTACTGAATGTTTTCCGTTAAACCTTGTTGACCTTTGTTTAAATGAATTTGTATATTTTTTGTATATATCTGACATGTGTCACTTTATGTGAGAATAACTTTTTGATACTTACTGTTAGCTATCTGCTGTAAGTCAGCATCATTTTTTAAATGTATTTTTTTTACAATATTAGGGGGCTTAGAAATTTAGTAGTAATTTTTAACATTTTCCAGAAAATTTGCAAGATTTTTTTAGGAACCAGTCCAGTTCTGACGTGGGTTTGAGGGGCCTGTTTGTTAGATACCCCCAAAAACAACTCCATCTAAGAAACTACATTTTTTAATGTATTCAAAACAGCATTAAGGAAGTTTATTAACCCATTAAGTTTTTCACAGAAACTGAAGAAAAGTGGAGGTGAAATTTAAAAAATGTCATTTTTCTTGCAAATCATCCAGCATTCACTGGAACATGGTAAATGTGACCAGGGAAATGCAACTCAACATCACTTCCCCCAATCCTGCCATTTTTAGAGATATCCCACATGTGACCTTAGTGCACTGTTTGGCTCAACCAAAAGCCTCAGAATAGGAGCACCTACTGGACTTTGGGGTATTATTTTCATTATGATTTTCTGTAATTTACGGACACCCTAAGAGGCTAAAACTGAATAAACACCCCTAAAAGACCCCATATTGGAAAATATACCCCTTAAAGGCGTTTTCTAGCTACAAAAATCATATCTTTAATGATGGGGATAGTAAAAATAAGCACTTTTGCAATTGGTTGCATTACCTAAATCATTTAGTATAGCAACTATTAGCTAATCTGTGTTTGTCTAGAGCTATTTCTGCAGCAAGTGGTAGGGCCACACCCCCTTTGCTGTGATTGACTGCCTGATATTTCATTCAGCCCTGTTGGGACACGCCTCCAGGATGGGACATGCCCCCCTGTGCTGTGATTGGCTGCCTGCACTCTGTGCTTACTCCCTTCTGAGCTGTGGAAAATGAAAGTGAAACAGCTTTCTGTGTGGGGTGCTGGCTGTGTGATAAAAGCTGAGCTCTTCTATGCTCATCTCCCAGCTCTATGTGAAGGATCTGGGCAATTACTGAGTCTCTAGCTGCTAGATTGCCTCTCCCCTCATATATCACAGCCTTATACACTGCTCCCCGTCTACCTCCTGCCTGATAACAGAAGGGGGAGCAGAGTGCATTTCTCACATTTGTTTCAGCATTTCAGGCTGTATGTAGAACTGTTTACAGCAATACATGTAATCTGATTACAAGGAGCTTGTGAAGAGAGGTGACAGTTCTCCAGGCATAAGAACTGACCAGTGCAGGAGGTCTGCAGAGCTATGGCATCCTCTCCCGTCCACTGCTCACACAGATGTCACCAGTCTTCAGTGAGGGAAGACACGCCTACTGGGAGGAGAGACACGCCCCTGGATTTGAAGCTGTAAGATACAGAAACAGCTCAAGTCTGCAAAAGCTTGTGATGATAAAACCACTTTAAGGAATATATCCAGGGTGCAGTGAGTATATCGACCCCACTGTCTTTCACAAATTTTTTTAGCGCTCAGCTGCGAAAATGGAAATTTTTTTTTCCAACAACCTGCAATTTTAGCTGAAAATGTTTCATTTTTACAATGAATCCAAGAAAAAAGCACCCCAAAATTTGTTACGCAATTTCTTACAAGTTCGACAATACCATATATGTGGGTATAAACTACTGTTTGGGTGCATGGCAGGGCATACAAGGGAGGGAGCGCTATTTGGCTTTTGGAAAGCAGATTTTGGTGGGTGCCATGTCACATTTACAAATCCCCAAAGTACCACAACAGGTGAAAACATCAAGAAGTCACCCCATTTTGGATTCAACAGCGCTCATGGATCTCATCTAGGGGTGTATTGTGCATTTTGGGAACACAGGTGTTCCATAGTTTGTTTTTTTTTGCATTGAGCTATGAAAATAGGGGGATGGGAAGAAATGCAGTTCTGCCATTGTTTTCTGGGCTTCATTTTTACAGCATTCCACCGTGCGGTATAAATGATAAGATAACTTCACTATGTGGGTTGGTACAATTACAATGATATCAATTTTATATAGTTTTTTATATTTTATTACATTTATACAATAGAAATGCGTTTAAAAAATTGTGTTTTTATGTCATCATAGTTTGACAGCCAAAACTTTCTTATTTTTCTGTACATGGAGCTGATTAATGGCTTGTTTCTTGTGGGATATGTTTTAAAATTTTATTGGTTTCCTTTTGGGGTTTATATGATGCATTGATCCCTTTTTATCATGGTTTTTGTTTTGAACAAAATACAGCAATCCTGATAGAGTTCTTTATTTCTTACAGCAGTCACCGTTCGGTATAATTGACATGTTAGCTTTACTCAGCAGGTCGATACGATTACAGCGATACCCAATTTGTACATTTTTTTTGTTTTGCTGCTCGTATACAATAAAAACACTCTTATTCAAAAGGCTTAACACATTTTTGCATCGCCATAGTCTGAGAGTTAATTACTTTTTTATTTTTCTGTGTATGGAACTGTGTATGGGCTTGTTTTCTGTGGGATGAGTTGACATTTTTATTGTTACCATTTTTGGAGGACAAGACTTTTTCATTGCTTTTAAATCCGTGTTTTGGAAGGCAGCATGAAGAAAATACTGCAGTCCTAGTAGTGTTTTTTTATTCTTATTTTTAACAGCGCTCACGGTGCAGTATACGTGACAAGTGAGCTTTACCCTGTGGCTCTATATGATTATGGTGATACCCAATTTATATAGTTTTTTTATGTTGAAACGCTTTAAAATAAAAGTGTTTTTATTGTGTAAAACAATTGTTATGGGTGCCCCCGAAACCTACATGCTGGGTTGCGATTGCACCGAAACTCTTTTGCGATCTCCCCGAAACCCTGCATGTTGGGCCATGGGCACAACCATACTTTTATGCCCAGCCTGAGTTACTCACCTCTCCTCGCTCCCGGGCTGTTCTCTGGCCGACTTCGCATCCCTGCTCCTTAAAGGGGGCCCTGCACCCGGGTGATTGGGAAACCCCCCAGCGCTGACCCTATTAATATCCCCTTTTCCCCTTTGCCTTGCGACCCTTTTGTGCCCTTAACCCCAATTAAGAAAGTGTTTCTGAGTTTTTCCTGCGTTATTGGTGTACCAGTTTCTCCTGCTTACAACCCACGGCCATGAACCTTTACGCCGTCTAACCCCCCTGCCCGTCCTCACTACAAAACCTGCCTTACACTTTTTTACCACGGCCCCCCTACTGCCCCGCAAGCAAGTCCTCAGGGGAACGACCCTTTTCCCCCCTACGCAGCAACCCATCTGCCTTGCGTCTGGGCTCTGATGAATACTGGAACCTATGTAGACTCCACTCCCTGGTGTGGCTTATACCACCGCTTGCAGTGGTTCCGAGGATCCACACCTCAGGACTACCATTATGGTAAGCCAAACATTACAGTAGGATCTGGCCATGGATCCTGCCAAGATGCCCCTGCCGAGTATCCAAGATGTAACTATGCTCGTCTCAACATAACCCAATTTCCCACAAGACAACTAACCCTTTACCGCTAATGCAGTAACTCCTTGCGAACCAGCAGCAATCTCCTCCTACGACTGCTCCAGTGACTTCTGTCAGCTCAAGCTGCAACTTTCTTTGACAAAGTTTGACAGGGAACCCAATCCCGCAGGGGGGTTTGTCACCCCCTGCTTTCCCGCAATTGAACTTATGGCCAATCAGTTTCCCACGGTGAGCCTTCTCTCTTTGAAAGCCCTGACATGGGCTACTTCCCTTTGGGACAGAGATGAACCTGTCAGGCAAAAATCCTTTCATTCCGACCGGAAAAACACACACTTCGAGGAACACTATTAAAACCCGCTCAAGGGAATTCCTCCATTGGAGAATACACAGTACAATTCCGGACCCTTGCCCTGGAATTGTCCGAACATCAGCCCTAAAAGGGATTTTTACACGGGGTAATTGCGGTCGAAAGTACGTGCCAGTCCAAATTTTCACAGGAGGCCCCAGCAACTGTAATGTCTGGGAAATGCACGCACCTAGGATACATGGGAGAGGCCTCCCTAGGTGTGAACAATCTCTCTTCACGTCTGACCATGCCGGTACAGATCTTGACAGATTCTGGAATCTTGTTTCAAGTTGCCCCTTTTCTGGATTCTGGATCAACCAGAAATTTCATGGATGCTGGTCTCTAAGTATCACCTCCCAGTGGTGTGCCGAAACAAACCTCTGGCCATCTCTTCTAGCTGTGAATTCCTAAGTGACTCTATCCTGTATTGCACTGAACCAGTGTTGCTCCACGTGGAGAAGATCTATGTTACCCCATTCTTCCTCGGTAATCCTACTGGGACTCCTGTGGCTGCAAGGCTATGCCCCTATGCGTAACTGGAAAATGGGCGAAGTCACGCATTGAGGACAAGACTGCCAGTCTCGCTGTATAGTGGTACCTCGCCGATGCACCCCACTTCTCCACTAATGCCTTCTAAGCTTCTACTGGGTCTGCCTGCTCCATATCAGTACTTTGCAGACGTGTTCTCTGAAGGCTGAGACCCTTCTACCTCATCGACCTTATGACTGTCCTACAGACCTGCTGCCTGGTACTAATCCCCCTCGGGACAGAGTCTACCTATTGTCTGTAACCGGGACTCAGGCCATGTTGTCCTATATTCAAGAGACTCTCCAGAAGGGCTCTATCCGCAAGCTGTCCTCTCCTGCTAGTGCGAGATTCCTCTTTGTAGAGAAGAAAAATTATTCACTACATCTTTGTATAGACTAGCGTGGACTCAACAAAATAACTGTGAAAAAACGGTATCTGTCGCCCCTTATAAACGAGCTCTTTGATCGCCTTTGGGGTGCCAGAGTTTTTTGTAAACTGGACTTGCGAGAGGCCTATAATCTTGTTCAGATTCATGATGGTGACGAGTGGAAGATGATCTTCAATATCCGAGACTGGCATTTTGAGTACATAGTAATGCCCTTCATCCTGTGCAATGCCCCGGTGGTTTTCCAAGAATTCGTGAATTATATTTTCAGAGATCTCCGGTATTCTTGTGTTGTTGTCTTCCTGGATGACATCCTGGACTTTTCACCCGAGTCCCATCAGGCTCAGGTGCGCCAGGTGCTGAGGCACATTCTAAATAATTGTCTTTACATCAAGCTGGAAAAGTGCCTCTTCCATCAAACCAGTCTTCCCTTCCTCGGGTATATCATTTTGTACAAGGGCCTGCAAATGGAGCCTGCTATGTTGTCTGCTGTTTTGTAGTGGCCTCATCCCACCGGTCTCTGCGCCATACAGGGTTTTCTGGGTTTTGCCAATTATTACCACCAATTCATCCCACATTTCTCTACAGTAGTGGCACCAATTGTGGCCCAAGAAGAATGGTAACCCTAAGCTGTGGCAACCAGCGGTTAAAGGGGTTGTCTCACTGCATTGATTCATGTTGCCTCAGTCCTGTTTTCTTGGTTTCATTTTGAATTCAGGGGCGTGTTTACTGGCTTCTACTAGGCTGCAGTAGAAGCCAGGTCTGTAGCTATAGCAACCATGCAGACAGCCTATCAGAGAGATCAAACAGGTCTGTAGCTATAGTGACCTGAGAGACTGATGCAGCCCATACAAGAGGGATATCTAGGAACAGGTAGGACACTGTAAATGGACATATATTGCAAAGTGACTTGTTTTTGCAAGATCTTTAACATAAAAAGCAATCCTTGTAGTGAGACAACCCCTTTAAAGTGTGCAATTGAATCTGTACCCATCTTGTCTCGACCAGAGAAACTTTTTTTCCTTGAGGTAGATGCCTCTTCTATCCTCTATTTCAGCGCATCAAGACAATTGGTCCTGTCTGCTGCTCTGGGCGTAATTTTCGTATAATTCTTTATATTCTGACTCTGCTGGCGCCTTACCATTGTTTATAGTCTATGGACAAAATACCTGACGACCACTCCCTCTATCTGCATCTTCAGTTGTTCCGGCTGTGTTTGATCTGCTCCGGGATGTGACGACTGTTTGGTTACAAACACGCCTGTCCCTGCAATGGGCATCGACCCGAATGAAGGTCTTGGCGGATAGGAGAAGACCTTTCCTATCCTTTGCTCCTGGAGACAACATGTGAGACAACACTTTTTAGTTGACTGGAAGGGGTTTGGGCCAGAGAAAGATTTTTGGAATCAGAGGACAACACCCTGGAGCGTGGTCTATTAGAAAAGTTTCTCCAGGCTAGAAAGAGGGGAGGCCTAAGAGGAGGAGTACTGTTATGGTGTCCCCGCGACCCACACCCCAGGTCACCGGCGCACCCGTACCTCCGCTGCAGTCTTTCGGGTGGCCTGCACATCGGACTGTGGGCACACCCACAGTTCTATGCCAGACCCGAGCTACTCACCTCTCCTTGCTCACTGCGCTGTGTCTGCTGGCCGGCGTGTGTGTCCCCACTCTCTAAGCAAAGTTAGAGGGCCAGCATGCCTGTGATTGGTCATCGCCCTGGCGCTGAACCTATTTAACCTGCCTCTTCCTCCTTTCCCTTAATGCCTATTGAGAAAGAATTTCTGAGTTGTTCCAGTGTTATCCATGTACCAGTTCCTCCTGCTACTGTCCCTTGACTAAGAACCTTTGCCGCCTGTCCTGACCTTCCTGCCTGTCCTTGACTACAAGCCCGCCTTACCATTTTGTACCACGCTGCACCCCAGCTACCACCGCAAGCAAGTCGTGTCAGGTGTAGCAACATGGTAGTCTGCTTGCGGTGGGCTCGGGTGCATACCAGGACCTACTTAGACTCCACTTCCTGGCATGGCTTATACCATCATTTATATCACTTTTCAATCACTTATTTTTTTTTCTTATTCAAATCTTTTATTGATAACGCATAAGAAATTAAGACATGTACATATTATACAATTGAAAATTAAAGCGTTACATAGCAATCTTCTCGAATGTACACATAGTTAAACACAGTTGGCAAGAAGAGGAGTATGTCCTATCTGAACATAGTCAATGTCAGAGAAAAAGGTCCATGGGATTTGATGAAATCTCAATACAATAAATAAGTGTTATAAGTAGAGGAGATGGTGAAAGCAAGCCATTTCCTCCAGGTCCTATTATACCCATCCCACATCTGGGCATTATCCGCCTTTAGTTCCTCCATACGCTGGAGAAAAAAATTTCCTTGAAAAGTCAGACAGGGAGGATGGAATAGAAGATCTACAGAGCCTTAGGTTCAGCACCCTGGCCGCAAGCAACATAAAAATGACTATGCTCCCTTTAAGGACGCAAGTCGGTATGGGAACCATAGGCAGTAAAAGCACATTAGGGAAGTTTTGTAGTTGTATACACGTAATTAGTTTGAGCATTTCTATCACTTAACCCAATATTTGTATATAGTTGGACACTGCCACCATATATGGGTCCTATTCCCAGTCTTTCCACCACACCTCAAGCAACATTTACCCTATACCAACGGGAAAGAATTTTAAAATTCAATTGTTGTAGGCGACATGAGACTAGTGATTTATGGGAGAGGGTGATTGATTTAGACCACTCGTCCTCTGACATGGACCTTTGAAGTTTGTGTCCCAACTAACTTGGTAAGCAAGAGCATCTTTAGTTAAATTCCGAACAATTAAACAGCATATTTGTGAAATTAAATGAGTGGGTGGGGAGGAAGAGCCGACACTTCTTGTGACCTTTTTTCGGGCCATCATTCCAGACCTGTGTAATACGTGTTGCCTGGTGCTTGCATGGACATCTGTGATCTCACTCTTAAGAAGCATATGAGCCTCCTCCACTGCCATGTCGGTCGAGTTAGAACTGATAGACCTTGTGATGAGCTGACTTGTTGACTCTGATGAGCCACTTCTTAAGACCTTGTGATGAGCCACTTCTTGGCTTTTGGATGGAAGGATGGACTTCATTTCATATTCTTCCAGCTGTCAGGGCCTCACATGGTGCAGTTTGGCAATTTTTTGGGCTGAGACCGCTATCGATGAGCTGAATGATAATGTTTCTCTGTTCTTTGGCAAACATCTTATTGGCTGCTCGAACCAGTGTCCTTTCACTGTGGAACCAACCAAAAAACACACTGAGCTATTAGGGAATGTGAGAACAGGTTGTAATTTGTAGTATACAAGAAGAAAAAGATTGTCCGACCACCAGGAGCAAAACAGTAACAATGCAGTTACATGACAAGAATCTGCATAACTAAGCATATGCTAAATAGTTGCAGGTCCAAGTTATGTATGAGATCACCAAAATGATTGTCTATAGAATGATGGGAGGCTCACATTAAAACTGTAGTAGATGGTGAGATATGGAGCCTGAAAGTCACAAGGTCAAAACATTGTTACCCTTTTGCTTGTTGGTGTAAAATATATTTATTGGATACGACTTTAGAACACAAAAAACGTTGAAAAATTGTAAATACGCAAAATGCTGCAGTAAGTGGGGAGAAAACCGTTTTCAACAAAATCGTCCTGAATAACATTTGTGGAGTTTTATGAATTTGCTCTAAGAACTAGTATCACCTCCATCAGATCCTCCTTCATAGATGACCTCAAATCTGATCTCATTATTTCTAGGCTAGAGAACGGCCTCTCTACACTAACTTGGGTTGGTGGCAAAGCGGTAACCACATGGGCAACATCTCTAACAATTTCAGGGTATAAAGGAATTGCCTCATGCAGTCAGTTCTGATGAATGGTTTATTATTCTACTTTGAATGCCAGTGAAAAATTTTGCTGAAATCTGGTCAATCTGTTTGCTATGGGAGTGAAATCTTTTCCCCTGTGGCAGCGCTTTGCCTGCTCCATGTCATCAATTAAACTCCTCATCTAATGAAGCTGAAGATATAGTAGCAAGAGCACTGGCAAGACCCAATTCCTCTTGCTCTTGGCACTGCAGTGAACTAACTGGACCAATTTATTACTTATTTTGGGAGTCAGTATCGGTCCATTTTATAACGATTCTGACTCCCCCAAAATGGACACTGACTCCAACTCCATAGCCCTGCATTTAAAGCGCGGTGGGGAGATTTATCAATAGTGTTTAACTCTTAGACAGTTCTAACTAAGACTAGGCACAGCTTTAATTTAGACTAGACAGTCTTACAAAGTGCCACATTTATCATAGTGTTCATAAATCTGGCACAGGTTAAAAATATGTAGTCTAATTTAAACCATTTTTAAGTGGGCTTACTTTATCCACTACAGACCCCTTTTTTTACAAGGCTAAAAGGGCCCCGAAACTGCTAAAAACACAAAGTAAAAGTTGGGGAAAGCAACGAAAAATTATTTTGCCGCAAATTTTCCGAATTCTGACACAAATGCCTTGATAAAGTCCCCAGTATTTTTTTACTGAATGCCACGTATTGAATAGGGGAAGGGCCCCCCACACGGTTTTTTTTTTTTTTTTTTTTTTTTTCCGGGTTTTTTGATTCCTATGGATTATTAGCATAGACGCAGACTTTTTCCATGTACCCCAAAACAACAAACAAACAAAAAGCTTTTAGCCTAAAAACACCAAAAAAAATGCTGCCAAAAAACTTGCTTTTATTTCCTAAAAACTCTTTATTTTGGAAATCTTGTTAGAGGTTTTTTTTACAAACTTAAAATTTTTCCAAAAAAAGACAGAAAAATAGCCGGGAGTTGCGTTGCCTTTTTTTTTTCAACACAAAACCCACAATCAAAACCCAAATTATTTTGTTTAGCCCTGGGTCCACGCGTCCATCTTAAGTTTCACACAGCTAAAAATTCCGTATTTTTTGCGCTTTATACGGGTAAAAATTTCCTGAATAGGGAAATTTATGGGTTCATAGAGAACTAGAATTACGCCCCCATCTTTCCCCGTACAAACATCGATTTACGCCGGGGAAAAGTGACACTTCCAAAAACCCCCGTGGGGTCGGTTAACACATTTTTTTAGATACATGTTTGGACCTCGCGACCCCAAAAAAACTTAAACACTATCTAAAAAAACAATTTTTACACTGTTTTTTTTACTTGAAACCTCATCACTTCACACATTACCCACCGAGCTGTCCATTGTGTTTTTGGATCGCCCAAAATTTGACATGTAAAATCTTGATCCGAAAGACGCAGAAAGCGCCCTTTTTTAAAACTATAGGGTCGATCCTGCTGCACCCAAAACCCCGCATCCAAACACCAGCTGCATTTTTGATATTTTTGATCCCTAGGATCCATGACGCATTTTTTTGGATCATTTCCATCCAAAAAAACAGATCCAACAACGCCGTGTGAATGGCTCCTTGGGGTATGCTTACAGGTTTAATTTATGGCCGTTTTTGGGGCACGGAAAAAAAATGGAAATATTACTTCTTCCCAATGCTTACGCACCACGGAAAGAGAGTAGGAGCTGACTGGCCAGCGCATACTTCTCAAACACCCGCCATATTGTGGCACATACAGTACGCCGTGTGAACATACCCTTAAATAGGCCCGGTCACACCTTTCCGACCATAAACCAGGGCCCCTGAAACAGGATTGGACAAGTATTGGGCCATAGGGAAAAATACCAATACGCCCCCCCCCCAAAAAAGGAAAAATCAGCCAAATCCCCTGCCTCCTTGTCCCCCTTTTCTGCCTGGATAAATTGTCCCTAGGTATGGGGCCCCCCCTTTTCAACCATATTTTTTTGGACGGTTCATATAGCTTAAGGGACCAGGCATGTAACCTTTGTATTTTTTTAAAAATGCCATTTTTCCCATTTTTTGTTGGAAAACCCGGAAAACCCCCGCCTCAAGCAGGATTCTGAAGCTTGAAAACTGCAGGTGTGAGGGAAAGGAGCTACGGTCTCCCTCTCTATATCCACACTGCAGTGACGTAAACACAATCTATTATCAGCCCTCTTTCCTGGGAAAACCCGTCGGGGTGTACCCAGGCCCCCCTCATTTTGAACGGGCCCTCAAGCCCCAGCCCGCGCGCCAGCTAGAGGGGCGTAGGGGAAACCACCTGTG
>JAODAL010010871.1:0-102817 GCA_025379985.1 Phyllomedusa bahiana
GATGCCGGTGCTGCCACCGGGCGCCCCCCTGCCCGCAGGGGGTCCGGCGCGGGTGCCGCAGCTCCCCGTGACCATCCCTCTGCTGCCCGGTCCATGACGCTGGTTCACTTACCCGTCCACGCTCCGGTGCACTCTGCTCCTGCCTGTCCCGGCCGCCCCGCGCGTACACGCTGCTTAGGGCGCGCGCGCGACGGTTGGTCTGGATTTAAAGAGCCGGCGTCCCGGTAATTGGTCTATTGCCGGCCGCTGGTCCTATTTAAGGAATACGCCCCCAGCACTCTCTGCCAGTTCGTTGGTGTGCGTTGCCTAGTCTTGAGAGTGTTGAAAGTCCTGTCTGATTATTCGTGTACCAGTCTGTCCGCTACGTTTCCTGACCTTGCCTGTTTGCCGCCTGCCCTGACCTTCTGCCTGTCTCCGACCACGAACCTCTGCCGCTCGTCCTGACCTTCTGCCTGTCCCCGACTACGCCTCTGGATTTCGATTCTGTACCACGCAGTACCCCGGCCGCCATCGCAAGCAAGTCACGCCAGGGGTAGTGACCTGGTAGCCTCACGCCGCAGCAAGTCCATCCCGCTTTGCGGCGGGCTCTGGTGATTACCGGGGGCTACTTAGACTCCGCTCCCTGGCGTGGCTTAACCATCATCGCTTGCGGTGGTCCAGCGAATCCACCCTACCCAGTACACTTATTTTCCACCATAATTTGCAAATAAATTCTTTCCAAATCAGACAATGGGATTTTCTTGATCTTTTTTCTAATTTTGTCTTTCATAGTTGAGGTCGACCTGTGATGTCAGTTACAGGACGCTCTCATCTTTTTAAGTGGGAGAACTTGCACAATTGGTGGCTGACTACTTTTTTCCACATTGTATCTGCACTCAGTACATACTAGTTATCTGGATGATGATATAATTGATGTTGTATGTGCTCATTATCTGGACATTGGATGCCAATAGATATCTGGGTTCTGTATATACCATTTATCTGGGTTCTGTATATACCATTTATCTGGACTTTCTAAACACTATTTACCTGGATGATGATATATTGTATGTCCTCTGGACAATATCTATCTGGGCAATGTATGCAGAACAATTGGTGGAGCTATTTATATTGTGTTCCCCTACCTTGTACTTTTCAACATTATCTAGACATTTTTCGGACCACAGCATAACAATATTTATCTGGGTGTAAAACTTTATCTATTTGTTATAGGATCAACCTCATCAGCTGTAGGTCAGACTCACCTTTGTGTAGCTGTAGAGTTGCAGTATTTGCTCCATCTCAAATGAATATCCCACAAATCCGGCGACCTCCCCATGGCCCAGACAGGAGTAGTTTGGAGCTTCAGCTCTGACACCAGACAGGATCTGTAGGACACTTTGTACAGATTTCATCTCATTTCCAAAATCATCAAAGACGTGATAACCCAGAGAGATATTGGGGAGAAGATCTGGGTCCTTGTTAATTTTCTCAACAGCAAAGAGAAGAGCCAAGAACGCAGCGTAGCTCCTCAGATGTGGCCTGTGAAGGCGACATCCACCCCAGTCAGATATAATCATACAGGGGGCGCTATCAGATAATGTCCTATTATACTATTATAGTGTTGTGCATTGTGTTTACTGTATTTATCCTTAAATAATTAACATTACATGGAACATAAAACTTAGAAGGAAAACCAAGGCCGAATGTTCAGTAATGTGTGTGGGACTTTTTAATAAAAGTGAATTAGTGCATAGCCCCTAATAACCATATGAGCAATCGCTGATGTGTAACTCCTGATATTATCTCTATAAACTGTTGTTATAGAGATAATACCAGGCGACATTAGACATAGCGCCCCCCTCAGACGCTGTATTACTCACATGGAGGTCTTAGTTTATGGGTCTATGTGCGGAAAGCAGAGCAAGCACAACATTTATACAGGAAGGTCTCATTATTATGACGGCAGCTAATATCTAGAGTTGCCGGTGTGTGCAGAATAGACAGCAGCTAGATGGAGTGACCCAATAAGGTCCTGATAGGTATCTGAAGCAATGCTGACTGACTGCATGAGCTGCTTAAGGGGCTCCAGGTGCTCCTACACCTGCTTAATTGAGGTCTGTTAAATTAGGGGGCAGGGTAGTACTGGGAAGTCTTGCTCCTGATTTTCCAACCAGTGTCGGACGTTTCTAGTCATGTGTAATGTTACATTGTCTTGCTGGAAGATAATATTCATCCAAGGTGAGACAATCATCATTTATTGGTGTACGGGATCTGTATGGAAAGATTTATACCCAATTTGGGAGAGCTTCCTTCCTAAAGGGTCCAGAGAATGAGACAAAAACATTCCCCAGACCATAGCGCTGCCCAGTGCCATCTTTTCCATTGGGCACACTAGGTAGTTGCCCGGGAGCCCCACAAGTATAGGGGCCCCAGGTGGTGTATGTATGTCCCAGGAATACAAGAAACATACCCTGGATCCTTTGGTTGGCTTTGCTTATTTAACTGTTTGTGTGTTTTTAGGATGCGCAAACAGTTAAAAACCATGGTGGAGGGAAGGGAGCCAAAGGCTCCCTGTCCTGCCAAATAGTCTTGTAGGCTGCAGGCTGCCGGTCTCAAGACATAAGTGGTGTGATAATATGGGTGTGCTTGAAAGAGGCTCGAGGTATGGCCGAGTGTGATGTCATGTATTTGGCAGGGCCCACTGCAGTGCTGTGCACAGGGGTCCATAATTCTGTTAAGACGGCTCTGGCGCTGCCACTGCCAGTTTGTATTCTTTCAGCAATAATTGCAGGGTGTTTGTTCTCATGTTCTGTATTAACCACTGTGTACAATACTGTAACACAAGACACAATGGGGAAGAGTCACCGAGAATGTAAGAAACACCATGTAATAGAAATTAAAAGAATTTGATACATAAAGATAACCCTCAAGCAAATGTTCTGCAAAGGAATATGGATATCACAGGGGGTGACCTGCTCCATGAACCATGCTGTAAGCCAGTACAGAGAGCTGCTCTATAGGGCTGACTCTTGCTCTAGCAGGATCATCTGTGTCATGTCTTACATACATGTGAACGGTCTCCATATAATGATATCTGCTGGTGGTGGCAGCATCCAGGTCAATGTCATGTTGTGTGTGATGAGTAGGTAATGTCTAAGCAGCTTCACCTCTCACTGTTCTCTATATCTTATATCTCTCTCCTCATTGATGAAAATACCTTGACTCTAGGACCTGTCAGCAGCAGATTTAATGTAGACCCAGCAGCTTGGAAATAGGAATAACCCTGTGGAGTATAAAATACCTTGCTGCATTCATCGCTCTACACTATTTTTCTCCAGACCATGTAAATCTTGCATCAAGTGCCCCCTTCACATGCAGAATGAGAGCAGAGGGAGGAGGCATTGTTGTAATCTTCTTCCCAGTCAGACCTATGACCTTACTAATAGCAAAGAAAAAAATAAGATATATATATATATATATATATATATATATATATATATATATATATATATATATATATATATATATAGTATAAATAAATTTTATATATATATATATATATATATATATATATATATATATATAATATTAATTTTTTTCTTTGCTATTAGTAAGGTCATAGGTCTAACAGGGAAGAAGATTACAACAATGCCCCCTTTATATATACAGTATGTATATATTAAGCCCCATCTGCTTAATATATTATTCTGATTTCTCACTATCTGACATGAAATCAGAATAATCCTTCTCTATTTTAGGTCAATTAGGAACCAAAATTATTTCTATTTGTCAAAAAATGAGAATAATGAGAGAGAGAATTTTTCAAGGTATTTTTATTACTTTCTGCAAAGTGAAAAGTTTCCATACACTCGGATTACTATGTCTTTAAACAATTTGGGACAGAGCATATGATGATGTCATGTCTTTGGAATCTTTTGACAGGTTTGTTGGCAACATCTGAGTTAATTAGAAACACACCTGTGGATGTATTTTATAGCACACCAGAAACATACTTCGTCTGTGTGTAACATAATGGGAAAGTCTAAAGAAATCAGCCAAGATATCAGGACTAGAATTGTGGACTTGCACAAGTCTGGATCATCCTTGGGGGCAATTTCCAGATACATCAAACAATTATACACAAAACAAGATGGGTATGTCCAGCCATCATACCGTTCAGGAAGGAGATGGGTTCTGTGTCTCAGAGATGAATGTGTTTTGGTCTGACATGTGCATGTCAACCCAAGAACAAAAGCAAAAGACCTTGTGAAGATGCTGGTGGAAGCTGATAAGCCATTACTCCAAAAGAAACATATAAAAGCCAGATTACTGCTTGCAAATGCACAGAAACAACGACCTACTTTTCTGGAGACATGTCCTGTGATGAAACTAAAATGGAACTGTTTGGCCATAATGACCATCGTTATGTTTTGTGGAAGAAAGGAGAAGCTTGGAAGCCTAAGATCACCATCTCAACTGTGAAACACGGAGGTGGAAGCATCATGTTTTGTTGTTTTTCTGCAGGAGGGACTGGTGCACTTCACAAAATAGCTGGCATCATGAGGAAAGAAGATTATGTGGCAATACTGAAGCAGCATCTCAAGACATCAGCCAGGAAGTTAAAGCTTGGGTTTAAATGGGTCTTCCAATTGGACAATGACCCGAAGCTACTGCCAAACTGGTTACAAAGTGGCTTAAGGAGAACCAAGTCAATGTTTTGGAGTGGCCATCACAAAGCCCCGATCTCAATCCTATTGGAGGTTTGAAAGGGCAGGTGCAAGCAAAGCGACCTTGAAACATGGCTCAGTTAGACCAGTTCTGTTAGGAAGAAGGGACCAAAATTCCTACCAGCTATTGTGAGAATCTTGTGGAAGGATCCAAAATATTTGACCCAAGTCCTACAGTTTAAGGACAATGCTACCAAATACTAATGAAATCGATGGAAGCTTTTGACTTTGCAGAAAGTAATAAAAATGCCTTGAAATTCTCCCTCTCATTATTCTGGCATTTGGCAAATATAAATAATTTTGATTCCTAATTGACCTAAAATGAGGAAATTTTATTCTGATTTCAGGTCAGATTTTCAGGTCAGTAAGAAAAACCTGCAGATGGGGCTTTATATAATGGATGGAAACTGTGTCATTTGTGTATATATATAATACTTACACGGTTCCTGTGATTCGGGCTGCAGGGGTCTTACAATTGGGCTTTCGATGACTTTTCCACATGACAGAGAACAGTCCTCCAATGATGAGGTCTCCGCTCTTATGATACTGATATTGGTTATTAGGATCAATAAACTGGAGGTGACATTGTGACGATGAATCCTCTGCTCCCTCTCCACAGCATAAAGGACAAAGGACGATGATCCAGAATATAACTGCACAGATATAAGTAGCTGCGCCCATCACAGATAGGACACAGGACACAGGATGACTGGAGCTGGTGCTGGCATTGACAGCTCTGCAGATCCTCAGCTTTCAGGACCCGTGTGTGACAGAACAATGACTGGCTTTACTTTATATAGACCATCTATCAGCAGATCAGAGCTCCAGGTGCAGAGGAACGTCACCCAGATAATTCCAGACTCTAACATCATCTTTTATAAAATTGTCTTAATATTATCATTATTATTAATTTAGCTTTTTATTACTTTACTGGTGAAAATGGCAAAAACCCTGAGAGGATTCAGAAGGAAATATGCTCATCCTGCTATATGCCCCCGGTTATAACAGCTGCTCCATTATAAAGTATATGAAGGCTTCTTAAAGGAGATGTGTTTTACATATCCTCACACCTGGAACATGACTAGATCCAACTTCCTCAGTTTATACCATTGAACTTTACTCAAATTTCCTGACAGGAAGACTCGTGCCCACTCGAGGGTCGACAGACTGACTTGGGGTGTATTTGTGACATAGCGCTCCTCATAGGGGAGCAAGATCAGTCGGATACGGTTTCAAAGTTAACCCCGGTGCACACAGGCACAGGAAGACCAAGGGAGTGCGAGAGGATACTCCACTCACCCACAACCCTAAGAGAGATCTGTTTACCCTCACCGATGAAACAGAACTCTGCCAGCCTGGTAGACAGCAACAAGTTCCTCATTAGGTATAAGCCTGGTCCTGGTAGCGATATATTCGAGACTGAGAATACAGACACGTGGGTTTGTGATGATCAAGGCAATAGATCAGCTCAGGATCAAACTTTATATATTTTAATCGCTCTATGAGTGCACAAGACAAACAATGCATACATAGGGGATACAGCTATACAAATACTGGTCAGAGATGCAAATACAAATAAGATATGTGTACAGACAAAAGAAGCAGCAAGATGTATCTAGTTACCTTAAGTTAGCTTGGTGTAGGGCACATGGGGGATGTGAATGTGGCCTGCTGGTCCTAGGTGGAAGCTCCTGGCATGCTGGCATTTACCCCCTTTGCAATAGAGACAACACTGGGCTCAGGTGGAACTCTCACTTTTAACTATACTGGGACCATGCATGCCGCTGTCACACCCCTGGGACAGTCTACACTCCCACCCACCCGGGTCATGCTGGTTCCGACTTCTAATACTGAAATGAGCCATATATTGTCAGGGAATAGGGCTGAGCTGCGCCAATGGTACCATCAGCACTGGATGCTTTTATACCAAACTCTGGGTCAGGGTTCCGTTCCTGGTACCGGTTTACCATTTATTTCTGTCTATTGGTCTTACAAGCGAGAGAGAGACAGCTATGCGTGTGGGACACTTTCATATTTAAAAAGATTAAACTGAGGTGGGCTTGACGTACGCTTATTCCATAATCCTTTATGAAATCCTGACTCCGCTGAGACTCGTCCATCTCTTTGAACCACTTCACACCTCTCTATAACTTCAACTCTCATTGTCTGGGTCTCCAAGGTGTCTGTGAGGAACCTGTGAAAATTGGTGATACGGCCTTTTGAAGCAGGACTCACTTCCAGTCTGAGTTAGCATTTGTTTCCCCGGCCCCCTCATGATCCAGTAATCGAGATGGATCAAATTATATTTAATATCATCACAGTTTCCCACAAATAAAAAAATAATATTGCTTGATAAATATTGACCCAAAATCTAGAGCTGTAGTTTATACCCCACACAGTAATAGTGTTATAGTCAATGTTATACAGAATGATCTTGCTCCCGTGTTTGACAAAAACTCCTTCCTATAACCCCTTTCTGTTACACACACTGTTTTCCATCTTCTCTTAAATATACTGCTCCTAATGAATTTTTTTACACAGACTCTTCTCTATTTTCCCTTTATCACATAGACTGAACCCTTTGGCCCTTTTTCACAGATTGTTCTCCATCTCTACTATATCACATAAAATTCTCGACACTCCCCATGTACCTGACTGTTCTCCATCTGTCCTCTATCACATACACTGCTCACCACTCCCCAAGGAACAGACTGTTCTCCATCTGTCCTCTATCACATACACTGCTCACCACTCCCCAAGGAACAGACTGTTCTCCATCTCTCCTCTATCACATACACTGCTCTTCACTCCCCAGGTACAGACTGTTCTCCATCTCTCCTCTATCACATACACTGCTCTTCACTCCCCAGGTACACAGACTGTTCTCCATCTCTCCTCTATCACATACACTGCTCACCACTCCCCAGGTACAGACTGTTCTCATCTCTCCTCTATCACATACACTGCTCTTCACTAGTGATGAGCGATTGTGTCAACTATCGTTATCGAGTCGATGGTCGATATCGACAATTATCATGACGATAGTCGATAACAGACTATCGTCGATGACCATTAAAGTCTATGGGAGAGGAACAACACCTTCATTCTTACACCCAAACAGGGCTGGAGAAGCTGGAATTAACATCCACAACAGTAAACTGTATACATGCTACATCTTAGGCAACACACTTAGGTTATAAAAGTCACAGAAAAAAACTCACAGACTATTCACTATCCCTGTCTTGTACCACAGCATGACCCTTAAACCTGCATGACCCACAAATTAAAAAGTGCCTGAAGACAATATTATTTGAACCATCATTTTACTTGAACTGTACATTGACTATCCCTGTCCTGGAACGCAGCATCACCCTTAAACCTGTCTGACCCACAGATTAAATAGTGACAGAAAAAGGTGTCTTTGTACCACCTTTTTAGTTGAACTGGACATTGACTATACCTGTCCTGTAACACAGAATGATCCTCAAACCTGCATGACCCACAGTTTAAAAAGTGCCAGAATAAAGTAGTCTTTGAACCACCATTTTAGTTGAACTGGACATTGACTATCCCTGTCCTGGACCGCATCATGACCCCTACCCCTTCATGACCCTCAGATTAAAAAGTGCCGGAAAAAGGAGTCTTTGAACAACCATTTCAGTTGAACCGGACATTGACTATACCTGTCCTGGACCGCAGCATGACCCTCAAACCTGTCTGACCCACAGATAAAAAAGTGCCGGAAGAAAGTATTCTTTGAAGCAGTATTTTAGTGAATTGGACATTGACTATCCATATCCTGTACCGCAGCATGACCAAAAACCCACACAGGTGCCCTTATGGACCATCAGCAGAAAATGTCGCAATAAGGAATAAACTATATTAAAAACTATTTGTTTTCCAATACTGCTGCGGCTAGAGGTACTTGCCATTGTACTGGTGACATTGTTCCACCGCAACATTAGAATGTGAAGAAAACAAAACAGATGTCCCCAGTAGGTCAACAAGGCCTGTCCGAAAATCCTGCATTCTACTGTCAAGTGGGTTGGAGGAAATTACTGATCAAGGCGGGTGAGGCTGTAAACGTGGATCATGAAGGTTCAGCTGGCAGGGCCGGACTTACAGTTGGTGCGGTGAGAGCCAGGGCTGGCGTCCGTCATCTATTAACACTGCAAAAATGCCCTTATGACGCAGCAACGAAAACAGTTGTGCTGAAGCAGAGTGCAGAAGCGGATGTGTGAGCTAAGACCTCCAGCCTTCTTCAGTACACAGTCAAGACCTGGGTAGCGCTTGAGAAATTTCTGCCTCTACGAGAGCGCTTGCCCCTCCGGATGAATGCGGACCAACTGAGCTTCACTTGGAAATGCTGGTGGTTGACGCTCCTGTTCCACCCAGGTGCCCTTTTCTTGGCTTTCTTTTTCTCATTTTACTCAACGTGTTGGAGGAAATTGTTTCTGTTCTTGAGGTGGTGAATGTGTTCCATGCTCCATGTCCTCTGAATAACCTACATCTGTTCAAGTCTTCCTGTACCTCTCTTGTACAATTCAGAGGAATATTTGTATCAGATATTTTGTACATGCAATTTTTTTTTTGTAGTTTAATTCTAGAAAACACATTTTTAAAATAGAATGGAATCCCACCACGTTTTTGTATCTCTTTTTTTTAATTGTATTAAACGGGTTGTCTCACTACAGCGATTGCTAGCTATGTTAAAGATCTTGCAAAAACAAGTCATTTTGCAATATGTGTCCATTAACAGTGTCCTACCTTTTCCTGTTTTTGACAGCACCATGTCCCATAAAATTCAAAACATGACCATTCAGCCACTGTTGACAATTGTGAAGAGCAAATGTCTGTTAGAAACCACATTTTTTATAATATGACATGTAGTATAGCTGTATTTCACAGCAACATGTCCCCAAAAATTATAAAAATGACTTCTCAGCCACTGTTAAAAATTGTGAGGGAGAAATTCCACTTAGAAGCCACATTTCTGTTCCAAAGTGAATAAATGGAATATGTTTTTTTTTCATGAAACTGTGTACAATTGGTGTCTTTTACAGTCCAGAAAAATGACCTTTTGGGAACTTAGAATAAAAATTGCAGTAAGAAATGATAATTTAAAAAAAATGTTTTCAAGAGGACCATTTCTGTTTGAAGAGGAATGTGAAGTAGACCGGCAATTAATCAGTGACCTCGGCAATTGGGGCCACAACATCGTCAGAGATTCATGCCTGATTCATCTTGATGAAAGTCAAACGATCCACATTATCGGTGGAAAGTCTGATGCGTTTGTCTGTAATGACTCCTCTAGCTGTGCTGAAGGTCCGCTCAGATATGACGCTGGCTGCTGGGCAGGACAACACCTCTATGGCGTGGCGAGCAAGCTCGGGCCATTCATCCATTTTGGATCCCCAGAAGTCGATTGGGTCCGGAACATATCCAAAAACATTGGTGTTAAGACGCAGATAGTCGTGCACCGGTCTCTGTGTGTTGTATGTGTGCCCTGCATTACATGGGTTGGTGAGGTGGTAAATAAGGATTGTCAGAGGTCACCCATTAGGCTTCTGACACAATGCTTGCTGCTGCTACTTGGCACTCTACTGCTGTCACGTTGCTGACGTTGTTCCACCGTGAACAAGAACGTGAAGCAGACGCAACAGATGTCTCCAGTTGTTCAATCAGCATGGTTTCCAATTCCTGCATTTTACTATCTATTTGGGTGGGTGGAAGGAAAGTGCTGAGTTTTGCTTTACAACGGGGATCGAGGAAGGTGGCCACCCAGTAACTGTTGTTCATTTTGATGGCCTTAAGGCGAGGATCATGTTGGAGGAAATGGAGCATCCAAGCGCTCATGCGATAGATGGAGCCTTGATTTCCCAAGCCTCTGGGTTGAGGGGCACAAGCAAACTGATCTTCCTCATCTTTCTCCTTCGCCTCAAATCCGTGCCCACCAGGCAGGGACATCGGTAACGTCGGTGTCCAGGAATACCTCATCCTCCTCCTCTGCTTCCTCCACCTCAGCTTCAACACAGCGCTGACTTGCCTCAGATTATGCACCCTGGTAGCTGAGGCGCCACCTTGCACAAGCCCTGGACGCTGAACCACTGCCTAATGAAGACTGATAAAATTGTGAAACTGTCAGACCTTCTGGATTCGATGGAGAGAAAGGCTCTGTGTCCGCATCTGTGTCCGTCTCCTCATCCGTCGCTGGTGGGACCTACTGTTTCAGAGTGTCCAACACTTGTTCCAGAACTAAGATCATCACAATGCTCATGGTGACAAGAGCATTGTCCGCACTGACCATTTTGGTGGCTTCTTCAAAACTCGCATGGATGGTGCAGAGTTCTTTCACCTGCCTCCACTCTCGGTGGCTCAACACCCTGTGGTCCGCACCACTGCTTGTCAGGCCATGTGTCACTTCGTACTGCGTAATGGCATTGCGCTGCTGCCACAAACGCTGGAGTATGCGGATGGTGGAATTCCAGCGTGTTGCCAAGTCAGCAATGAGACGGTTGACAGGGAGACCGAGCTCACGCTGTAACGCAGCCAGCCGGGACGAAGCAGGGTGCGAACGGCGGAAGTGTGAGCTCAGACCTTGAGCCTTCCTCAGCAAGCAGTCAGGACCCGAGTAGTGCTTTAGAAATTTCTGGACGACGAGGTTCATGACGTGTGCCAGGCAAAGGATGTGCTCCAGCCTACCGATCTTAAGGGCGGCCAGGAGATTTCGACCATTATCGCACACCACCTTGCCTGGCACAAAGTTCTTGTCACCTATCCAGCGCTGGGTTTCGTTGCGAAGAGCCGTCCACAGCTCCTGACTTGTGTGTTGACGGTCTCCAAGACAGATTAATTTCAACACGGCCTGGTTTCTCTGGGCACGTGATGCTACCAGTGGACCTTGGGGGAAAGAACCCTGAACCATCCCTGCAGTTTTGAAGAGCGTGCGCCGTGTCTGAGAGCCACCGTCACCAGAGACATCCACACAGCTCACCCACGGCCTTAGCCGTGCTTACTAGTCCATGTATCAGTGGTGAGATGGACTTTGCCGGACACAAATGAAGACAAAGCGCTTGAGATTTTAGATGACACGTGGCTGGCCAGGGCAGGGACGGCTTTTCTGGCAAAGAAATGCCTGCTAGGCATCTGGTATTGGGGGCAAGCGAGGGCCATGACGTGGCGGAACCCATCTGTGTCCACCAGACGGAAAGGCAACATTTCCAAGGCCAAAAGCCTGGCAATTCAGGCTTTTGGGATGGTTTGGGTTAAAGTGTTTCTTCTGCTCCCAAACCTGGTAGACAGAAGACTGGCTGCTAGACTGCCCACTGTACGGCGTGCAGGTCAAACTGGTGGAAGGAAAAGGGCTAGGCTGTGTCTCTGGTGGTGCTGGTGGTATTCGGGCGATGGTGGAGGCTGAAGCGGAGGCTGATCCTTGCTCGTGACGCTGAGAGACATGGGCAGCTGAGGAACGCTTGGTCTTGGAAGTGGTGGAGGAGGCTGAGACAGAGGGTGTGACAGTGGTTGGAAACCCGGGATTGGTGTGGCCTTTTTTCGCCAAGTGTTTCCTCCATTTCAACTCATGCATTTGCTGCATGTGACTAGACATGTTGGTGGTGGTTAAACACCTAAGATTCTTCCCTCTACTGATGCGTTTATGGCAAAGACAGCATATTACATCGCTGGGTGAATCAGAGGCTTGCTCGAAAAAGGCCCAGGCTTGAGAGGTCCTGGACCTTTTCGACGGCGATATTCGAGGAGCGGTGTTTCCGCTGATCGTGGCTGGCGGAATAATCTCAGCGGACTTGTTCGACCGCCCTCTCCCTTTTTGAGGCAGGACCTGCACTGAGACTACCCCATCATCTTACTCCTCGTCCAGTGATGAAGCGCTCGCAAGCAAATTCTGCTAAAAAGACCACGTTGGATCCGCAATGTCATCATCATCATCATCATCAACACAGGGGACTTGATCGTCCTGACATTCTGCATCCAGAAGCTGTGGGCTACAAACAACAGTCACTGCAAGGCGTTGCCGACCGCCCGGGATTTTTACCGATTGACCGGCTTCCTTTTCCTTCTCTGATGGCATCAGCGATTGGGCGTCAGAGCAGACAAATTCATCCTCTTTGGCCTCTTGATCTTTGGAAATGCCTTCTAACCCCAACCACATTTTGTCAAAGAGGTCTTTAGAAAATGGATTATCCACAGTGGTGGGTACACGAGTTGACATTTGGGCTTCCTTCGCTTCATGTTGGACGGATACTGACGATGATGATGACGACATTTGTGGCCAAAACTGGGAGGACGAGGAGGTAAGACTGCGGATGCAGGTTGCATTAACACGAAGAACAGATTTGGGCGACGCTGTTTGTTACTGAGATTCACAGGGCCCTGACCCAGCGATGACAGGCCTGACGGTCCTGCAAACAACGATCCGCTGGCTTGCGTGTTGTCGCCAGCACTGGAAGGAGCACCTTCTCTCATATCTCTACCTCCATGTCCTCCACCCCTCTTTGCTCACTTACCACCTCCATGTTCAGAAATATAAAAATTTAAAAGGTATGAAAGAGTTTTTGACGGTCTCTTATTGAAAGACGGCAAATCACAGCTATTCTTAAATCCCTCTAATTTCAAACAGCCAACTTGGATTAGAAACAGAATTGTTTCTATCGAATACCTGTGAAATGCGGTCTGGTGGAAGAACCGTAAGACAAAAATCAATAGTGTTCTTCCTGCAGTCCCAGGGATTTACAACTGCCCAGTAGGACTAGCAATTGATAGTTTTCAACAAACTATCGTACAAATGCACGATTAGCGCAAACTGAGACACATTGAGTGAAATAGAAGTATTAAAAAGTTATATGGATTGATATGGCAGCCTTCGCACCACTGACTACAGGCGTAATTTACTATCAAATATGTATAACACTATATGCGTACAACTGAGCTCTTTGCGGCAAACAGACGCACAGACTTCAATAAAACTATTTAAAAGTTATAGGGATAAGTTATGCTGATTTTTGGGAACACTAACACGCAGTGATTGCAATCGAGCTGAAAAAACCGGGACAATTTCAACTCCTATCAGAGGTCTGCTGGCCAAAAAAGTGGTAAAAAACAATGCTTTTTCAATTCAAAATCACAGAACACATTGAGCTGCAAAATATCTCCCTTGCTTTCAAATGCCTCTCCTCCAGCCACCAGCACCCCTCTATCCCACCCCCCCCCCCCCGCAGCCCCCGGTACACATCACCAGAATATCCTAAAAAACTTTCTCTAATAATAAAAGTAAATTCTCTAACAACCCTTTTAAATCCAATAAAAAGCTGTAGATAGATGGATGGTTTCTTATATTAGAAGAGACTATCTATCAGAGCTGTTAGAACAGCTATTGGTTTAAATGCAGAGAGACATGTCCTGCTGTGAAGTGTGATAGACAGAGTATGAAACAGGAAATGCAGTTGCATAGATAAACCGAGGTCACGTGATATTTGCAGCCAATGAGATCCATACACTGCAAAGTGGTGACGTTGTACATCTTCCTCACCCCCCTCTATCCTCGGAGCTGATTTGCTCGCCTCAAAATGACAGGAAACGCTGAAAATGGCGCGATAGTAATAGATTATCTGTAAGATTGTCACCTAAACTATTGTGTGATCAGAAATTTCCGATTAGCCTAAAAACCCTGCCGATTTCAACTTTTGGCGATAATATCGCTCATCCCTACTCTTCACTCCCCAGATACACAGATTCTTCTCTATCTCCCTCCTGTCAAATAGACTGCTCTTTATTCTGCAGTTACACAGACTATGCTCTATGTCCTCTGCCTCACATAGACTGTCCCCTGCCCATTTATTTCACATACTGATCCCCATGTCCTCCTATTTTATGCTTCCTGGTTCCTCTCCCTCTTTATCCTCACAGACTGATTTCAACACCCCATCTCTCTTATATGGTTTCCCATGCCCACTTGTCTTGCAGATTACTCCAGATGCCACTCTTCTCTGTCACAAACTGCTCTCCATGCCCTTTTCTGTTTTAAAGACTATTAACCATATCTCTCCCAAACAGATTGATCAACATGCACCCCTCACACAGAATGTTCAACATGCACCCCTCACACAGACTGTTCCACATGCTCCCCTCACACAGACTGTTCCACATGCCACCACACACAGACATTTACAAATGTGACACTCACAAAGACTGTTCCAAATTCCCCCCAGCCACAGACTGTTCCACATGCACACCTCACACCGACTGTTCCACATGCCCCCCTCACACAGACTGTTCCACATTCTCCCCTGACACAGACTGTTCCACATGCACCACTCACACAGACTGTTCCACATGCCCCCCTGACACAAACTGTTCCACATGCACCCCTTAAACAGACTGTTCCACATGCCCCCCTCATGGACTGTTCAACATGCACCCCTCACACAGACTGTTCCACATGAAACCAGCACACAGACTGTTCCACATGAACCCCTCACACAGACTGTTCAACATGCACCACTCACACAGACTATTCCCCATTCCCCCTCACACAGACTGTTCCACATGTCCCACTCACAAAGACTGTTCTACATGCACTCTTCACACAGACTGTTCCACATGCACTCCTCACACAGCCTGTTTCACATGCCCCCCTCACACAGACTGTTCCACATGCCCGCCTCACACAGACTGTTCAACATGCACCCCTGACACAGACTGTTCCATATGCCCGCCTCACACCGACTGTTCCACATGCACCCCTACAACTTACTTTTCCACTGTCCCCCTCACACAGACTGTTCCACATACCCCTCTCACACGGACTCTTCAACATATACCCCTCATACAGATTATTCAACATGCACCCCTCACACAGACTGTTCCACATGCACTTCTCATACAGACTCTTCCACATACACCCCTAACACAGACTGTTCCACATACACCCATCACACAGACTGTTCCACCTTCACCGCTCACTCGAGCACAGACTCATATCTATTTAGAGATCTATTAGTCTGTTATGCTCAACTGGCCACACCTACTCGGACTCTGCAGCTGATGCTGCTCCGACGGCTACTTGACATTCTACTGCTGTCACGTTGCTGACGTTTTTCCACCGTGACATTAAAATGTTAAAAAGACAGAACAGAGGTCTCGAGTTGGTCAATGAGCACTGTCTCAAATTATTACATTCTACTGTCAATTTTTGTGGGTGGAAGGAAATTGCTCACTTTTGATTTGTAACGTGGATCAAGGAGGGTGACCACCCAGTAATTGCTGTTCATTTTGATTGCCTTGATGCGTGGATCATGTTGCAGGTAATGTAGCATCCAACCACTCATGTGTGAAATGCTGCCGGGATCTCCCAAGCCACGGGGTCGAGTGGCACTAACCACATCTTCCTCCTCTTACTCCTCCTTCTCTTGTAATCTGTGGCAACCTCTTACCACTGAAGGGTAATCGGTACCGTCAGTGTCCACCCCTGCCTCCTCATCCTCTTCCACTTCCTCATCCTGAACATCACCAGAGCCCTGGCTAGCCTCATGCACTCTACTCTGTGAGCTGAATTGCCATCATGCACCCGCCCTGGCCCTTGAACCACCGCCCAAAGAAGACCGATACAATTGGGAAACAGTCAGGCCTTCTACATCCGACAGCTAGGAAGGCTCTGCGTCTGCATCTGTGTTCCCCTCCTCCTCCATCACTGCCAGGACCTGCTGTTGCAGAGTGTGTAACACCTTTCCCAGTGAAAATATAACCAAAATGGTCATGCTGACAATGTCATCGCCCCGACTGACTATTTTGGTGGTGTCTCCAAAACTGTCAAGGATGGTGCAGAGATCCTTCACCTGCCTCCACTCTCAGTGCGTCAACAACCCGAGGTCCGCACCACTGCTCGTCAGGCCATGCAAGACTTCATACTCCATAATGGCATTATGCTGCTGCCACAATTGCTGGAGCATGCGGAGGGTGGAATTCCAGTGTGTTGCCACATCACATATCAGATGGTTGGCGGGGAGGCCCAGATGACGCTGCAACGCTGCCAGTCATGCCGAAGCAGGGTGTGAACGCTGGAATTGTGAGCTAAGACCTCGAGGCTTCCTCAGCAGACAGTCAAGACCCGGGTAGCGCTTGAGAAATTTCTGAACAACCAGTTTCATGATGTGTGCCATGCAAGGAATTTGCATAAGTCTACCGATCTTAAGGGCAGCAAGGAGATTTTGCCCGTTGTCGCACACCACCTTGTCTGGTGCCAGGTTGTTAGCACCCAGCCACTGGTCGGTCTGAGTGTGCAGAGCCATCCACAGCTCTTGACCTGTGTGTTGATGGTCTCCAAGGGAGATTAATTAGAGAATGGCCTGGTTTTTTTTTCTTGGCACATGATGCTACTCATCGAAGTTGGGGATCTGGACTCTGCACCATCCCAGCAGTATGGAAGAGTGTTTGCCAAGACCCATCACCAGAGGCAATGTTATCCACCAAACTCACCCAGTTAGCAGTCAATGAGATGTAACGCCCTTGACCAAGCTCACAAGTTCATGTGTCTGTAGTGAGATGGACTTTGATGGACACAGATGCAGCCAATGCGCTGGAGATCTTTTCTGCAACATGAATAGGCAGGGCAGGGAAAGCTTTTCTGGCGAAGAAATGCCTGCTCAGCATCTGATAATGTGGCCATGCCAGGGCGATGACGTGGTGGTACCCATCTGTGTCCACCAGGTGCAAAGGCAACATTTCCAATGTCAACATTCAGGCTTTTGGCTCTGGGATGGTTGGGGTGAAAGCGTTTCTTCTGCTCCCACACCTGGTGCACAGATGGCTGGCTGCCATACTGGCCACTGTACGGCGTGCAGGTCATACTGGTGGAAGGGGAAGTTGTAGGCTGTGTTGCTGTGTCGGCTAATCGGCCAACAGTATCTGATACTGGGGATGATGCTTTCTCATGCTGCACCAGCACATCGGCAGCAGAGGACTGCTAGGGCTTGAAAGTGGCAGAAGGAGGAGGAGGTAGATGTCACAGTGGTTGGAAGGCCAGAACCTGTGTGGCCTTTTTTCTCCAAGTGACTCTTCTACAGCATTTCATGCTTTACATATTCTTACCTCAACTGATGCGTTGAAAGCAAATCTGGCATATGACATCAGTCAGCGAATCTGAGGCTTGATCGAAAAAGGCGCAGGTTTCACAGGTCCTGGACCTCTTTGACTGTGAAAACCTAGAAGCGTTGTTCCCTCTGCCACCACTGACCACGGCTCGTGGACTAACGTCAACGGACTTGTGCGACTGCCCTCTCCCTTTCTGAGGTCGGACCCGCACTGACACTTCCCCATCATCCTCCTCCACTGATGATGTGCTCGCCATCTGCTGCTGAAAAGACCACAATGGATCCGCAATGTCATCATCATCACAGGTGACTTCCTCTTCCTGACAGTCTACATTCTCAAGCTGCAGACTAGAAGTAACAGGCACTGCGATACATTGCTGACCGCTTGATATTTCTGAAAATGGACCAGCTTCCTTCTCCCCCTCTAAGGGCTACAGCGATTGGGCGTCAGAGCAGACTAAATCATCCTCTTTGGCCTCTTGATCTTTTGAAATGCCTTCTGACCCCCAACTGCATTGTATCATTAAAGAGTTCTTCAGAATATGGATTAATTGGAGCTGTCTGTTTATTGGGTGACATTTGGCCCATGTTTGCTTATGGTTGGACTGATGATGATGATGACATTTGTGGCCGTGACTAAGTGGAAGAGGAGGTAAAACCGTTGGATGCAGGCGATGCTCTTCAGTACTGAGATTCATAGGGAACGACCAAGTGATGACAGGCCTGACAGTCTTGTGACTGACAATGTGCTTTCTTGTGTGTTGTCTGGAAAGAGTGCCTTGTCTTGTACCTCTAGTTCCACATCACGCCCCTCCTTGCTTGATTACCACCTTTAGTTCTCTACATGTTCAAAAGGATAAATATTAAAAAGATAAAGATTTGATAATGGTCTCTTTTGGAAGAACTCTACTAGCAACACTAGAAAACTGAACTTTTCTTCAATCCCAAAAATTTACAGCAAGCAATCAGTATTTGAAATAGATTACTTCCTATAGGAGATTTGCTAACGGTGTCTTCTGCATTAGCTGTACACCCAAAACTGGAATAATGAACTTTTGGGCGCTCAATCAAATTTGCAGCAGACAACCAGTATTTGAAAGTAATTTCTTTCTGTAGTAGATTTGCTGATGATGTCTTCTGCAATAGCTGGACCCCCAAAACAGCAGAAATTAACTTTTGGGCACTCAAAATAAAGATGGAAAAGATGCAGCTAGCAATAAAAAACTCCCTAACTATTGCTCTCTATGATTCCCTAAGCTTGCTGTTCCCCTGCCTAACTAATCTAACTAGCAGCTTTTCCTGTCTAAAATCGCTGAGAAATCGTGTGTCTGCATGCATGCAAGCAAGCAGACAGAGAGCAGTGCATTCAGTACGGAGAGTGAACGGCAAATGGTGTTCACAAGGAAATACAGTGACATACATATAACAGGGACATGTGATTTTAGCAGCCAATGAGATTCCCTACCCCCTCAGTGATGACGTTTTCGACACCCCTCTGTGCTGTGCACTGATTGGATGGCTGCCAAAAGTGTAGGAAGCAGCTAAAAGTGAAGCTAATAATGGCGCGTCAAGCACATGTGTCGAACGCAAACTTTACTCGAACAAACCGTAAAATACTTGATTTGGCTCGAGTTCTGAAAAATTCGACTTGAACCTAACTTTTCTCGAACCATATGATCAACACTAATTACTACCAGCAGTATATCCCACACTTACCGACATTGGATGTATGGATGCCGAATTGATCCTGCTGCACAGCTGCCGGGTGTTAGTGGCTAATTGCAGCCAACACCTGGCGGTTACAGTGCGGGGGGTGCAGCGGCCTCCCCAGGTGCCGTTTAACCGCTTAGACAAAGATGGCTGCGGCGTCTAAATGATTGAGAAACGGTGTAGAGCACCGTTCCTCACTACGATCGGGACATCAGCTGTGAGATCGCTGTGTCCTGGTTGCTGAACATGGCAGCTGGAAGCCTTGTGAGCACTTCCATCGCTGCCATGTTTTCAATTGCCTGGGGCAGGAAGTGGGGAAACCGCCATTTTTGTATACCCTAATGTATTGTATATACAATGCATTAGGCTATTGAAATGATCAAGTCTCCTAATGGTGAAGCGCCCTAGGGGGACTCAAAGTTAAAGTTTAAAAAAAAAGTGTAAAAAAATAAATAAATTAAAAGTTCAAATCACCCCCCTTTCGTCATGTTACAAATAAAAAAGTGACACATATTTGGTATCGCTGCATCCGAAAAAGTCCGATCTATTAAAATATAACATAATTTATCTTGTATGCTGAACACCGTAGAAGAAAAAAAATCCAAATGCCAAAATTGCGTTTTTAATAAAAAAATTTGAATAAAATTGATCAAAAAAGTCACCTGCATTTCAAACTGTTCTCAATAGAAAGTCCACTGCAGCCCACAAAAAGTGCCCCTCAATCAAGTCCATAAGTGTTAGTACAAAAAAGTTGTTGGTCGCACAAAATCGAAAATTTTCCATCTTGTTTTTTCTGTCAATTTGTTACTATGAAGTTGTTTTAACCTCGATGGGGCTATTAGATTTTTAACTGTTTTTACCTGTCTATAAAATATTTGAGGTTCAGGGGATAAAAGTGGTTTTGAAAACAGATAAAACTGTAATATTTCCAGGTGTTTATTCAGAATAGATTGTATCTCTCTATGTTGAGAATTAAAAGTTTTAACAAAAATAAGATTTTTATTTTTATCTCGTTCTTTTGTTGTTTTCCGGGATGTGACTACCGATGTATCTAAATATTCAGCTTGTGTATGTCTGTGGGCTTTTTCTTTTGGATTTTTCACCAAATTTTCAAGTTTTATTGTTTAAGTTTTTTTGACAAATCATTTTCCTGTTCCTCAAAATGTACACTCTCAGTGCAATTCTTTTGGATTCTACGGAATTGTAAGGAACATTCCTAACCCAACTCCGATAACAGCTGCTCTCAAAATGCAGAAAATTGTAAGAGTCACATTGTTTGTTTTTCGACTTAATAACTAATAACATCCTTATGTATATAAAGTTGCAGATCTAAAAATATAATTTCTTGTGGGTCTAATGTCATGGTAAAGAACATACCGCTATCATTTATATTGAGGAAGCCAACAAACTCTCTAGCCTGTTCTTTCCCTTTCTATATGATCAAAAGATCATCACTGTATCTGTGGCAATATATCAAATGATGCTTATATGGGTTAATGTCAGATTCTACATACATGTTCTCAAACTCATCCATAAATTGGTTTGTGAATGCTGGGGCAACTCGGATCCCCATCGCCGTACCTATTAATTGTTGATAACGTGAGCTCCAATATTGAAAACATTTTTTTTGTGAAATCAAAGATAATCCTTCAATTAAAAAGTTCATATAAGGTTAATTTAGAGTATTATTCGTGTCCAGATAATTTTTCACAGCTTTTATCTCTAAATCATGTCTAATGTTCAAGTACAGGGAGGATACATCTAATGTTAAAAAGTGCAGATCCTTGAGTCAGCTAAAACCTATTAGGTCTTTTAAAACGGAATCTGAGTTTTGTAAAAAAAAACTCTTTAGATTGATTACCAAGGGTTGTAGATATAAATCTATATATTGAGATCGATTCGACAATGTAGAGTTGAAGCCCAATATTATCGACTTTCCCGATGGGGTTTTTTAATTTCCTGCATTTTTGGTAAGTAATAGAGATGCAGGATGGAAGGAGTTTTTATGTTAAATAATTGTTTTTGTTCTTTTTCGATAATTTTTTCATCTATATCTTTGTTTAGAAATTTTTTGAAAGTTGTTAGAAGTTCTCCATGTACTTCTTTAGAGGATAGGGTATAGTATAATTTAACATCTAAAGTACTAAGGGCTTCTTCCCCCCTTATCCGAATTTCTAATAACGATTTCCTTATTTTTTGATAATTTATCTAGAGCTAATTTTTCTGTCTTAGATAAATTTGAATGTTTAGGACTTTTCTTTTTTATTTTCCTGAGATCTTTTGTCTCTAAATCAAAAAAGACTGCTATGTAATTACTCTGAGCCCACAACAGTTAGAATTTAGGTGTAGGTTTTATAGGGAATACCTCTGAGTTTTCAGTATTTTCATCTTTTATAAACTTATTTTTTGTATTAGCAAAAAATCCTTGTAGTGTCAATTTTCTTATAAAGACGTGTCGATCTTTATATACCATTAAATGATCTACTGCAGAGTCAGGACAAAAATGTAATTCTTTTTGAAATTATATTTCCTCATTTTTAAGTAAGAATGTAATCAGATAAGTTATAAATCTTAGCAAGATTTTTTCCAATTTGTTTTCTTCTCGATTTTTTAAAAAAAAAATATTTTTCCACTGAAGATATTTCATCTATGTCTAAAACCCAAGGTGTTCTTTTGTCTGCTTTTCAGTCCTCTATTTCTTCTACGGATTTTTTTTTTTCTCATTGATTAGTGGTTGCTCTATAGTGCGGTGAACATTTAGTAAGGGATTCAGCCCTAAAAAAGACTATTTTCCAGAACTAGGTGTGACTATATTAATAGTTGGATTTAGTGGAGGAAGATGCTGGTTAATATTGGACAAGTTTATATTTCCCGAGTTTTGAACTATTTCCAAATTAATAATTGTGTTCTCACTGTCTGTATTAGTGTCTAACTTTCCTTCCTATAAATTAATTATATTAGGATATTGTGCGCTAGAAATAGATGTATCTAATATAGAACTATTCTGTGGTTTCTGAATAAGAGTGTCGGTCTTGATGTGTGCGATAGTGAACGTGTAGGTTGGTAATTTAGGTGGTAATTAAGATAGGTAAATTAGATTCATCTGACATATCGTGAAGGGTAAATTCCTCTAGTAGAGTTTTATTCATCTGTGAGGGTAAAGGGGGAAGATCCTTACTTTTTTGGGGGAGAGTGTTTGTGTCAAGGTACGATTTTTCTTATTGTTTCCAATAAGCTCTTTTTTACCAGACGCATTTCTTGGAATTGTTTTGGGAAATGTACTATTATAGAAATGACGAAATCTGTTAGAATCATGCAAGATGTTTTAATACGACTTATCAAAAAAAAATTTTTCTTATTTATTTAATCCATTTTATGAGATTTCCTATTGCGGGCTGTCAGTAATGTAAATTGTTTCCTACGAACCACAGGTTCATTTTCTATTTTGTCACTATTATTAACTTTATCTTTATCTATGTTGGCATCGTTATTATCATTCGGATTCTATCTACTATTTAACCTACAGTTATCATTGTCTTTAAAGTGATCATTCATAGCTACATGTTGGTTATCTATAGTTATTTTATTTTTAGTAATCTATCACCGGTTAATTTATGGTTTTTTTGATTAATTAGATCTAATTCATATTTTTGAAGATTACTTGTTAATTTCTGTTCGATGTGTGCATATTCTGGATGATTCATGTATTAAAATATTCTGACTATTCCTCTATTTGTGATGTACTTTTCTGACAATTATCTTTTCTTTTCATTCAGTAGTTTTATTACTTTTATGGAACAATCATTCAAAACGGTTGACCACAAAATTTTAAGCAATGGATCCTTTTTACCATATGATGATAGTTTGAATATTTTTAACCCTTTTGGAATGATTTTGTCCTATATGTAAAGTGACAAAAAACTAGGGCCACATATATGAAAATTGCTTAGGTCTAAAACTCACTTTTTTGCCCATATTACACGTAAACAGACGTAAACCAATTACACGTAAACAGACGCTGAGCGCTTGTAGACATGTGAATCAGAGGAGTGGAGCGTTGAAAGATATGTTCTTCTTGGTTGTGGAACCTCTAAAGACATCTTAAACAATGGAAGGATGAAAATCTATTTCCTTCACAGAGCCTGAGTGAGTAACAAGTAGTCATCTCAGGACCAGTTTGATGTCTATCATTTGGTGAGTATGCTTTCTCTATATACACATTGTGATGAAATAGAAAGTGTTTGGCCACTGCCTCACTAGAGATTACTCTACCACCACACCAAGATCCTACAAACAAACCAGTGAGTAAAATAGGATTTCTTCTTGATGCAAAATTTACTTTATGCATTTAGTGACATGTGTATATAGTTTTAAAATTTACCCCTGAGGAACTCCCTTACAATTTGGGGAGAGAAACGCGTCGTATCAAGGGTCATTATAACAACTTGGTTATTTCTATATTGTATCATGGTTAAAAATTACAATTGACCCTGGAATATTTACATCAAACCCGGGCTGTAGGGCATTTTAGGGCCTGTTAGTTAGACTTAGGTGGGACTGTCCTTTTCGGGATGAAGCTCCCACTTACACATTGTCAGATAGTGTAATATATAGAGGTTTGTAGGGTGAATTATTTTATTACAGTTTGGACATAGTTTAATTGGTTTACATATATCTTAATTTGGATTATTAAAGGTTACGTTTTATAGTCTATTGCAGTGATTTGTTATAAGCCATTAGACTATTCAGTGATATTTTGGCATTGTCAGGGTTGCTATCATTTACCCTTTCCTATATATTGGTAGTCCTGATAAAACCTTTTTATGGAAAACTTATGTACCATCTTTACCTTTTTACCTTTACTACCTTCTTCACGTTCTTTACACTTACTATGTTCGTTACATTTACATAATTTACAATCATCTATAACTTTACCACTTCCTGTACCTACTTAACCTAATTTAACTTATTTACCTTCACTACTTCTTTACCTACTTTGCCCTTACTACCTTTTAAACTTTGATTAATTTACTATCTTTTTTCCCTTTTTTCCTTTGACAACTTCTTTACCTTCTTTAGTTTTACTACCTTTTTTACCCTTTACCTTTAGTACCTTCTTCAAGTCTTTACTATCTGTACGATTACTACCTTATTTTCTACCGTTACCTTTTTTCCATTACTACAGTACCTTTGTTGCCTTCTTCACCTTTTTTTCCTTCACTATTGTTGTACATTTACTACCCTTACACCTTCTTTACTCTTATTGTTAAGATAAACACAATCGTGACATCACAATATAGTAAACATAATTACAATTGTGACATAAAAAATTAAATTTGGCACTACACACAAAGCCTGTTGTGACTTCAGAATGGACACAGTAAGTACACACAATAAAGAATTCACAATGCAGTTTTAGTTGAAGACAAGCACAATTGCAACATCACAATTAAAATGTTACTTCCTTTTTCACTTCTTACTGATACTTATATTTTTTACTTATAATACCCTTCTTACATTCTTTTGTTTACTTTTTGTTTTCCTTTTACTACCATCGCACTACCTTATACTACCTTCTTTCCCTATTTTACCATCAGTACTTATTTAACTTCTTTACCTTTACTACATTGTTAACCTCTGTTCCCTTTACAACATTCTTTACCTTTTTTCCTTTACTGACTTCCTTACCTTTTTTACTTTTACTACTTTCTTTACCTTTTCTATCTTCTATATCTTTACTTTCTTCTTTGCTTTTCTATCATCTTTACCTTCCCTATTGTCTTTACCTTTTGATCATCTTTACTTTCGTTAATTTCTCTACTACCTTTACCTTTTTACCTTTACTACCTTTCTTGCCCTCTTTACATTTGCTACCTTTTTACCATCTTTAACTTTTAGACCTTCTTTACCTTTTTTACATTTACTACCTTTTTTAGTTGTACAACCTTTCTTTGCCTTTACTACCTTCTTTAACTTCATTAACTTTTTACCTTTACTACATACTTTAGTCTTATTGTAAAGACAAACACAATTGTGACATCACAATGAAGCTCTAATAGAAAACATCAATGCAACTATGACATCACAATTAAAATTTGGTAGTACACACAAAACCTGTTGCAACTTCAGAATGGAAAATTTAACAGGCACACTTAATTATGAATTCACAATGACGCTTTAATGGTAAAGACAAGCACAATTACAACATCAAAATTCAAATTTGGAAGCACAGAAAACCTATAGTGATTTCATAATGGAACACTTGTTAAGGTAAAGAAGGTTGTAAAGGCAAAGAAGGTAAAGAAGGTAGTAAAGGTAAAGAAGGTAGAGTAGATAATAAGGTAAAGATGGTTGTAAAGGTAAAGAAGGTAGTAGAGGTAATGAATGTAAAGAAGATACCTAAAGTAACAAAGATAATAAAGGTAACAAAGTATTAAAGAAGTTGGTAAAAATTAAAATGGTAAAGAAGGTAGCAAAGGTATAGAAGATTAAGAAGGTTGTAAAGGTTGTAGAGAAAGTATAAAAGGTGTTCAAGAAGGTGGAAAAAGTAAAGAACGTAGTACAAACAAAGAAGATAGTTAAGGTAAAAAAGAAAGGAAATGAAGGTAGTAAAAGTAAAAAAGGTAAAGAAGGTGCGGATGGTAGTATAGGTAAAGAAGGTAGTAAAGGTTGTAAAAGTAAAGAAGGTAAAGATGGCAGTAAAGGTAAAGAAGGTGGTAGAGGTAAAGAATTTACTAAAACTGTAGCAACAAAAGAAAAGAATAGTTCAGAGAAATAATGGCTAGCTGTCGAAGCCGAGGTGGAGAGTCCCAAGCCGTCATGTATTTCGAAAAAGGCAGTACCAGCCCTGCACAAATATGTAGAAGAGAAAGTGGGCCAGTCCTTGCGCCTGTCGGTGTCCTCCAATGTGCACAGCAGCACGGATGTGTGGAGCTGTAACTACATTCAGGGACGTACATGTCTTTACGGTCCCACTGGGTGAATGTGCTTCCTGCCCAGACAAACACCAGCAACTTGGACAGGAGATTGCCGCTTCTCCTCCTGTTGTCAAACTGCTGATCCTGTGCCAATGTCTGAATCCTCCTCCACCACCTCAGCCTCCGCAAGTCTTAGTGCTGCTCCATCATACCACATGTGTTGTGCACGAAGGTATCACACAGTCCACCCACACGTTTGCCTGGGATAAACAAAAGTCACCAGGGGAGAAACTGCCTCCGCATCTTGAAAGACGAAATTGATTTTTGGCTTTCTCCGCGACAATTGCAAGTCGGAACCATGGTGACAGACAATGGAAGGAACATGGTGTCCACGCTGCCACAAAGAGGGCTGAGCCATGCTCCTTGCATCGCACACGTGTTCAATCTGGTTGTCAAACGGTTCCTCAAGTCTTCCACCCATCTGCAAATGGCCAGGAAACTTTGCTTGCACTCCAGCCATTCCTACAAAGCCAAGCACACCCTCCTTGAGCTGCAGCGGCAACACGGTCTCCGTCAACATAGGCTGATATGCGACGTTTCCACACGCTGGAGTTCCAGCCTCCAAATGTTGGACCAACTCTATGAACAGAGAAAGGCCATTAATGATTTCTTCATGATCCAAGCGGACAGAAGTACTCCCTTGTGTAGTTTTGATGTTAGCCAGTTGAAGCTCACCGTGACACCTGTCATTTGATCAGGCCCTTTGAGGAGGTCACGTTATTTGTCAGTCGCCAGGTCTACGGGATGAATAACGTCATTCCACTGCTTCATGTCCTGGAAAACAGATGCTGCAAAATCTGTTGCTGGTCAGGGGAATGGAGATGTGGCGACTACATCTCAAGGCTACATGAGTGCAGTGGGGGCTTAACTGAGGAGGAGGACATTGGGGCACAAGCAGTGTCTGGCGAAATGAGTGGTTTCTCTACCCAGGTGAAGAGTAGAGGAGGTGCAGGAGCAGCTGGAGAAGGTGGAGGGAGATGAGGAAGATGAGGCAGATGGCCCAGACACACCGTGGCAGTATACAGTGGAGATGGAGACAGGGAGTCCCTCAGAGTCACTTGTGCAGATGGCCCGCAGCTTGCTGATTTGCCTGGCTAGTGACAGCCGAAATAGTCACCATCTGGCAGGGCTGCAGGGAATGACTTCTCTCTCTCCACCATCTTGGACCTCGCTACTGGTCCAAAATGGGAGAGCCTTTTTCACCTGCGGAGAGGGAGTGACAAACACTCAGAGTTACTATAGAGAACATAACAATGTTAGTCAGTTGGCGCTGCCTATCTACGCCATCGTCCATCCTCTGGCAGGTCTCACCGGGGGGTTCCTCATCACTCACGTACCACTGCTACGGCTGTTGTGGAGGGGTGGGAGAGTAGAAGCAGTACCAGCTCCATCAGCAACAACCTGAGTCTGGAGTCTTTGATGAGCAGCTTCCTTCACCCACTTAGTGAGCAAGCTGCTCATCAGCAGCAGCAGGACTTGGAGCAGACCCTGAACCAGCAGCTGGTGGCCTACTTGGACAGCACTCTGCCACCCCACATAGAAGATCCGCTGGACTACTGGGCAGCACAAACTGGATTTGTGGCTGCAAACGTGTGTCGAACGTTTGCACTGGTGAAGCGGTCATGCCCTGCCTGCTGTGTGACTTCAGAGCGGGTGTGCACTGTGGCTTGGGCCATATTTATCCCAAAGGTGAACTCCGCTTGTCCTCCCGGAATATTGTGGAGGAGGACTCACCTTTGTCAAGATGAACGCAGGCGATCCGGCAGGATTCCCACACATCAATACTGTAATCAGATTAGATCTGCATGACGCCTACACTAGAACTTTGAGTAAAATGAGTCTCAATTCTTCTGGCTACCTGCCTCGCATACTTTTCTGGTGCTGCCCCAGCCTGATGCCAAAATTCTGCTGCCAGCTGCTCCATCTACCACCAAAGACTCTGTGGTCTACTCATGCTGCTGCCACCTTCACATTCTGTCACTTGCCACTCTGTGGTCTACTCATGCCGCTGCAACATACCACACTGTGTTATTGTGCCACTCTTGGCATGCTCATGTTGATGCAACTCCACAATCTTTCATTGTGACACTCTGTGGCTACTACATGTTTCTTGACACCACAACAATCTGTCACTTGCCACTTGTGGATATCATGATGCGCCGTTGCCATCATTTGTATTGTGCTAGCCACTCTGTGGTCTACTCATTGCTGCTGCCCCTCCACAATCTGTCATTGTGCCACTCTGTGCGCCTACTATGCTTCTGCCAATGACCACTCTCTCTACTCGACCACCCTGTGGTGTCCTAATGCCTTTTCCACCTTCCCACCACTCTATGGAGTTGCCACTATGTTTGGCTTTCTTTTTTTTTCCCCCCCTTCTTTTATCTGGTCAGAAGGAATGAAAAGGAGAAACAAAACGATTGTTGTCTTCGGAGAAGCCGTAAGGCCAGTATTACATGGTCCTTTGTTTGCATCAAGATTGTCTGATGATTAGGTAGCCAACACAGAAGATGTGCCGAGATCTCATTTACTCGTCATCTCTGTTTTGGATCAACTCCTTTTTGTTTTTGGTTTTAATACTGATGTATTATTTTCCGTTGAATGCGGAGGGACACTGTTGGAGAAAGGAAGGGCAATCTATGATCGGTGAGCGTCAACGCATAATTACTGCCGACACCCTCTCAACTCTTTCGGGGGGGCTCTACATTGTATTCAAACGGTTTAATACAGTACACGGGTTCTGTCATAATCTGTGGAACCATCTGATGACGGTTTAAAAGGAGTGTGCTCTTTGATGTTACAGTGGTATTACGGTCTGAAGGTGGATCCACTGGACCACCGCAGGCGATGGCGTAAGCCCACACACTGGGAAGTGGATATCTAAGAGGGTCCCGGTATTCACAGAGCCCGCGCAAAGCGGGTTGGTCTTGCTGCGGCGGGAGTCCACCAGGTTCCACTTCCACTAGTCGGGGGGCTTGCCTGCGGTGGCGGCCCAAGGGTAACGAGTACAGAATGGCGGCAGGCTAGTAGTCGGGGGACAGGCAGGGAGGTCAGGACAGGCGGCTCAGGTTCGTAGGGACGTTTAGACAGGCCAGAAGGTCAGGGCTGGCGGCAAGGTTCGTGATCGGTAAACGTACGGCTCGAGGTCCGGTACTCCGGATAGGCAAGACTAGGACAATACTGGACGGCTTTCTCAACAGGAATACACCAAGGATTCGGTGAGGGCGCCGCCAGGAAGAGGACGGGACTTAAATAGAAGCAGTGCCCGGAATGTCCAATTACGGCGCACTGCCCCTTTAAATTGCAATGCTCGGCGCGCGCGCGCCCCTAGGGTGCGGTGGCACGCGGGCCGGGAGACGGAGACAGAGTGAGCTGGAGTGTGCAGCCGGGGTAAGTGTAAGCTGGCGGGGATGGGGAGGTGAGCGGACCCCGGACTCGACGTGCGGGACGGGGCTCCGATCGGTGTAGGAGCATGGGCGCGCCTGCGACCCGGGACAGTGGTCGCAGGGGCATCCGTGACAGTACCCCCCCCTTGGGCCCTCCCCTCTTGGGCCCCCTTCACTTACTGGATTGGAGAAATCTCTGGATGAGGCTGCGTTAGGATATTCTCCTCAGCTCCCCAGACTCTTTCCGGGCCGAAACCCTTCCAGCCCACCAGGGAAGTATCGCTTTCCCTAGTTCTCCTCATGCCCAGAATTCTCTTTGACTCGAAGACATTGGACGCATCAGCCACAGACGGAGGAGGAACAGCCTTCTGGGAAAAAACGATTAAGGACCAGGGATTTTCAGTAAGGAGGACGTGAAACGAATTGGGGTTTCTCATCAATAGGAGGGAGGCGGAGTTTGTATGATCGGGTTGATGCGGCTGATGACCTGAAGGGTCCAAGGAAACGGGCCAGGGGGACGCGGGGGTCCCAGTTTGTGAGAAGTCATCTTGAGGCGGTACATATCTAGACGAGAGGCCACACCGTGTCATTGGGGAGAAAACCGGTGGGGAATTTCTTCTTTTGTGCTTGAATCTCATGCGCTCAGGAAGCGGGGTAAGCAGCGAGTGACGGGTCTGGGAACCAGATGCCTTCATGTCTTTACCTGTGCGTTCCGCCGCCGGGACCACAGAGAAGGTTGCCAGAGGGAGAGGGAGACGGGGATGCAGGCCATACATGATGTAGAAGGAGGAGACCCCGCTGGATCTCAGGATCAACGGAGTTATAAGAGAACTCGCCCATGGCAGTAATTTGAACCAAACGTTTAGACATTGCCAGACGAAATGACGTAATTATACCTCCAAGACTTAGGTTGACACTCTCCACCTGGACGTTCGTCTCGCGGGTGGTAGGCGGAAAGGAACGTGAGCTTCACCTGAAAGTTGGTTGCACAGGGCTAGCCAAAACTGGAGAAATTAAAATCCCGGTCCGAGGGACAATTTGTGAGGGAGTCCATGCAGATGAAACACATGGAGGAAGAATAGTCAGCCAGGCGGGAGCAGATGGCAGCCCTGGCAACGGGACGCGAAATGCGCATTTTGGAAAAACAATCCGTGATCACCATAAATTATGGTGTTGCAGTTGACGGAGGGAGTCCAGGATATGATGTCCATCGAGATGTTGAGTCCTGGGTTGAGTGGGAATGGGGAGTGGCTGAAGTAGACTGCGGCTTGTGACGTGCGTCTTGTTGCGGGCACAGGAGTCACATGGACGAAAACAAAGTCCTTAAACATCCTTTCAAGCTTGGACACCAATAGAAACCGGGTATCAGGTGGAAGGTCTTCGGGCGACAGGATGACCAGCCACCAATGAGCAATGGTCCCCATTTTAAAATACGTTCGGGCAGGAGCAGGGCACATAAAGTCTTCCAGGAGGGACCCTCTGAGGTACTACTGGTGCTGCCGATATGAGACGGTTCTGGAGGAATTATGTGTTTTGGAGAAGTATTTCACCCACCACGTCTGAGGCAAACGGGAGAGGCGCATCAGCTTAACATTCTTCTCTGCTGGCCTGAATTAGATCTGAAAATCCGAACTGGGAGAAGAAGAAGCGACCACCTAGCTTGGCGTGGGTTTTAGGATAGAGTGTTGTGTGCGATTTTTATCGACAAAGTTGAAATCGGGCAGGTTTTTATGGTGATCGAAAATTTCCAGATCATGCGTATTTAAGGTTTAAAATCTGTGCATTTCTATTAAGATCCGCCTTTTTCGGCGCTTCCTGTAATTTTGGCGAGCCAGCATATCGATTACAGAATATTGAGCAGGGTGAGATGTGTGTTCGACGTCATGAATGGGAGTGTGTATGGTTGCGATTGGCTGGAAAAATCACATGGACATCGTTTTACATAGAACAGCTGTTTCTGTTTCTGCCTCAGTGTCTCTCTGCGTCTCATAGGGATTGGACCTGCGCTCTGTTTGTGGCCCAACAGCTCAGCGAGAAATTAGTCTATTTCTGCAACAGAGAAACCTTTACTATTAGACTGTGATCCTTCCAATTTAGATAGATTAGAGTTTTGAAGATTGTATGTAGTTAAGCTTAGAGAATTTTAAAGCAGCAATCTACGCTCGTAATTCACGTCGGTGGGAGCGGGGGGGGAGGGGTGGGCCCGCGGGCGAACACAGACAAGCTTATCTATAAAAGAACATGGATGGATAAGGGGGGGTTCACCAAAGACTTAAGAGTAGACATTGTAGTGGAATATCTTTACTTATTAACAGTTTGTCTATTGAAATTATTTCTGGATTTTGGGCAGCCCTGAACTTTTATATTGGTTTAAAACATCATTTCTAGAACTGCAGTCTATTGTTAGCTGCAAAACTAACACTTTTATTATCAGTATACATTTCAGATAGGTGTTCTTTCAATTTTACCCATTACACCTGTGACTGTTGATTATATCCACCTTGTCACTTAATTTCATCCAGCAATCTTGTAGCAGACAGGAGTTTGTTGCCAAAAATACCGTGTGTTGTACGAAAACTTACAGTTACGTGTTGTTTGACTTTTGCGCACCCAGCATTGTTATTGAACGCAAGCTATCTAAGTAAATCTTAAACAGCAATTTCTATATTTCACCCACAGGTGAATTGAAAGGTGCAAAAAATTCAGTTCTTATTTTATCAATACATAACGTTCGTATGTTTGTTGACTTTTGCGCCACCCAGCATCTGTTCATTGCCGCAGCATCTACGTAAATCTTAAACAGCAATTCTATATTCACCACAGAGAATCTTAAAGGGCAAATAAATACCGTTTATTATATTCAAAACAATATACAGTTACGTGTGTTTTGACTTTTTGCACACCCAGCACTGTTTCATTGCGCAGAATCTACGTAAATCTTTAAACAGCAAGTCTATATATATTAACCACAAGTGAATTGAAAGTGCCAAAAAAATACCATTTATTATATCAAAACATAACAGGTACGTGTTTTTGACTTTTGCGCACCCAGCTCTGTGCACTGAGCAGCATCTACGTAAATCTTTAAAAAAATGCATTTCTATATTCACCACATGTGATATGAATAGGTGTAAAAAATACCTTAGATTATATCAAAAAATAAACAGTACGTGTTTTTTCACTACTGCACACCCAGCACTGTTCATTGATGCAGACATCTAGTAAATCTTAAAAACAGCTATTCTATTTCACCACAGGTGAATTGAAAGGTGTGCAAATAAAATACCATTTATTATATCAAACATAAACAGTTAGGGTTTTTTGACTTTTTGAAGCACCCAGCCAGCAATGTTCATTGACGCAGCATCTACGTAATCTTATTAAAACAGCATTTCTATATTCACCACAGGTGATTGAAAGGTGCAAATAATACCGTATTATTATATCAAAACTTAAAAGTTTAGTGTTTTTTGACTTTTGCTCACCCATCAATGTTCATTGACGCTGCATCTACGTAAATCTTTTTAAAACAGCATTCTATATTCAACACAGTGAATTGAAAGGTGCAAAATATCGTTTATTATACCAAAACATAACAGTACGTTGTTTTTTGACTTTTGCGCACCCAGCATGTTCATTGACGCAGCCTCTTACGTAAATACCTTAAAAACAGCAATTCTATTTTAACCACAGTTGATTGAAAAGGTGCAAAAAATACGTTATATATTTATACCAAAACATAACAGATTACTGGTTTTTTTTGACTTTTGCCCAGTCCAGATCTTTCATAGACACATTGCAGTTAAATTTGAAATCCAGCAATTATTGTTTTGATTTAGAGGGATGTGAGGAATAGCTCGTGATTGCCTTCTTTCTTTTAATAAGAGACTTTCCAAAACTATTCCATATACCTTCTCAAATTTTTATATTTCTGAAAATGGAGCGAAAGCAGGTGGTAAGGAGCAAAGGAGGGGGTAGCACACTGGAGGGTAGAGGTACAGAGAGATGGTGTGCTCCTTCAGTGTGGCGACAACACGCATGCCAGCGGATCGTCAGTTGCAGTACCGTCAGGCCTGTCATCGCTGGGTCAGGGCCCCTGGTGAATCTAAGTAACGGAACTTCGTCGCCAATCTGTCCTTCGTGGTTAATGCAACCTGCAATTTCTAGCAGTCTTACCTCTCGTCCTCGCAAGTCAAGGCACAAATGTCGTCATCAGCATCGATCAGCATCCGTCTCCAAACATGAAGCAGGCCCAAATGTAAACCGTGTACAAACCACTGTGGATAATCCATGGTTGAAGACCTCTTTGATGACAAAATGCGGTTCGCTGTTGGGGTCAGAAAGGAATGTTATAGATCAAGAGGATGATTTAGTCTGCTCTGACGCCCAGTTTACTGGATGCCATCAGAGGAGGTGAAGGAAGCCGGTTTCAATCGCGCAAAAATCCAGGCGGACGGCAACGCATTGCAGCTGCCCCTTGTTGTAGCCCGCAGCTTCTGGATGTGAAAAGTCAGGACGACCAAGTCACCTGTGTTGATGTGATTGATGATGACGACATTGCGGATCCATCCTTGTCTTTTCGCAGAATATGCTTGCGATCGTCTTCATCAGTGGACGTGAAAGGAAGACGATGGGGTAGTGTCAAAACGGGTCCCGCCACAAAAAGGGAGAGGGCGGTCGCAGGAAGTCCGCTGATATTGATACGCCAGCCCGGTCAGCGCCAACCCGCTCCTCGCTTATCGCCTTCGTCAAAAGGTCCAGGACCCTCTCAAGCCTGGGCCTTCCTTTGAGCAAGCCTCTGATTCACCCAGACGATGTCATATGCCCGCCCTTTGCCGTTAAACGCATAATAAATAGAGGCAAGAACCTTAAGTGGTTAACCCTCCAACATGTCTTAGTCACATGAAGCCGAATGCATGAGTTTGAAATGGAGGGATCACTTGGCCAAAAAAGGCCCCAGCGTCGCCGGGCCTCCAACCACTGTCACACCCTCTGTCTCGCCTCCTCCTCCTCCGGCACCACCAAGCGTTCTCAGCTGCCCATGTCTCTCTGAGTCATGATCAGGGATCTGCCTAGGCTTCAGCCTCCATCGTCGCCCCCGAGTACCACCAGCACCACCCAGAGACCATCCTACCCCTTCTCCTTCTCCCGATTTGACGACCTGCCCGCGTATACGGCCAGTCTAGCAGTCCAGCCTTTGTCTTCCAGTTTGGGAGCAGAAGAAACACTTTAAACCAAACAAATCCCAAAGCAAAAGCCTGAAATGTCGGATTGCCAGGCTTTTGGCCTTGGAAATGCTTGCCTTTCCGTCTGGTGGACCACAGCATGGGTTCCGCCACGTCATGGCTCGCCTGCCCCCATAACCAGGATGCCGAGCAGGCATTTCTTAGCCAGAAAAAAAAGCCGTCCTGCCCTGGCCAGACACGTTTGTCATCTAAAATTTCAACGCGTTGTCTGCATTCCTGTGCCAGAAAAAGTCCATATCACCAAGGACACATGGCTAGTTAGCACAGCAAGGCCGCTATACTCTGTGACAGCTCACTGGGTGAAGCTGGTTGGATGTCTCTGGGGGGGTGACGGTGGCTCTCAGGCTCGGCGCACGCTCTTCAAAACCGCAGGGTGGTGAAGAGGCTCTTTCCCCAAGGTCCTCTGGTGCATCCGTGCCTGAGACACCAGGCCGTGTTGAAATTAATCTGCCTTGGAGACCGTTCACACACAGGTCAGCGCTGTGGACGGCTGTAAGCCAATAACAGAGACCGAGAGGGCTGGGTGACAAGATCCTGGTGCCAGGCAAGGTGGATGTGCGATAACGGGCGAATTCTGCAGGCCGCCCTTAAGATCGGTAGGCTGAGAGCACATCGCTTGCCTGCACATGTCATGAACCTTGTCGTCCAGAACTTTCTAAAGAGGCTACCGGGTCTGGGATGACTGTGAAGACAGGACTCGAGGTCTGAGTTAGCACTATCCGACGTTCGCACTCCCTGTTCATCCCGCCCTGGCCTGCGTTGAGCGTCAGCTCGGCCCTCCCGTCACGTTCTTTGTTGACGTGGCAACCACGCTGGTTTCCACCTCCACAGCTCCAGCGATTGTTGGCAGCAGCGCAATGCCATTACGCAGTACGATAGTGGACCACATGGCCTGACAAGCAGTGGTACGGACCTCGGGGTGTTGAACCACCGAGGAGTGAGGCAGGTTGGGAAAGAGCCTGCACCATCCTTGCAGTTTTGAAGAAGCCACAAAATGGTCAGTGCGGACAGGCCCTTGTCTGCATGAGCATTTGGTGATCTTTGGGGGGATCTTAGTTCTGGAAACGATCGTTGGGACACTCTGAACAACAGGTCCCCGCCAGCGACGGAGGAGCGAGCATGGGGACCAAGATGCGGACACGGAGCCTTTCTCTCGTCAAATCCACAAGGCCCGACAGTTTCCACAATTTCATCGGTCTTCATTAGGCAGTGGTTCGGGGTCCAGAGCTAGTGCAAGGGTGGGCGCATCGCTATCAGAGGAGCATCATCTCAGGCAAGTCACGGGCTCGTGTTGTAAGCTGTCTGCCGGAGGCGGCGGAGGGGAGGAGGAGGAGGAGGAGGAGCGAGGAGGAGGAGGAGGTATTCCTAGACACCGGTTCCGACGTCCCCTGCCTTGGAAAGAGGTTGGCCCGCGAATTTGAGGGCGAGGAGGAAGATGAGGAGATTCAGTTTGCTAGAGCCCCTGACCCAGAGGCTGGGAAATCAAGGCTCCATCTCTCACATGAGTGCTTGGTTGCTCCTTTCCTCCAACATGATCCTTCGCATTAAGGCCATCTAAATGAACAAACAGTTACTGGAGGTGGGCCACCCTCCTGGATCACACGGTACAACAACAAAAATCAGACTTTCTTCCACCCACCCAATAGAGAGTAAAATGCAGGAAAGGAGACTTGCTGATGATCAATGGAGACATCTGTTGCGTCTGCTACACGTTCCCAAATGTCACGGTGTGTTGGAAACAACATCAGACGACGTGACAGCTGTAGAGTGCCCAAGTTAGGCGTAAAGCGGCAGCAGAGGCAAGGTGGCAGAAGCCTAATGGGTGACCTTCTGGCAATCTTTGTTTACCACCTCACCAACGCTTGCAATTGACAGGGCACACACCAACACACAGATATCAGCTTAAGATCATGGTGCACGACTATCTGCGTATCAACACGATGTTTTTTGCATGTGTCCGACCCAATAGACTTTCTGGGTATCCAAAATGGGAACGAATGGCCCGAGCTGATCTCTTCACGCATAGAGGTGTGTCTGCCCAGCAGCCAGGCGTCATATCTGAGCGGACCTTCAGACAGTGGAGGAGTCATTACAGACAAACGCATCCGGCTTTCCACAGATAATGTGGACTCGTTTGACTTATCAAGATGAATCAGGCATGGATCTCTGATGATGTTGTGGCACCAATTGCGAGAGTCAGACGATTAGTTGCCAGTATACTTTCACATTCCTTTTCAAACAGAAACTGGTTCTCTTGAAAACTTTTTTTTAAAATGATCATTTACTTACTGACAATTTATTCTCTTTTCCAACAGTTCATTTTGCTGGTTTTGCTGTGAGGAGGACTGTTAAAAAGACAGAAGGTATCATGACAACACCGTATTCCATTTACTCACTTTATCTTAAGAAGTTTTCGCATGTCAATGGTTGTGGGTATGTTGTGTGAGATACAGCAATATCATGGTCCTTTGGAACGAAAATGTGACTTCTAAGTGCATTTCTCCCTCTCAATTTTTTACTAGTGGCTGAGAAGTCATATTTATAATTTTTTGGGTCAGTTGCTGTGAGATAAAGCTATAATATGGTCCTTTGGATACAGAAATGTGGCTTCTATGTGGCATTTTCTCCTCACCAATTTTTAATAGTGGCATGAGAAGTCATATTTATAATTTTTTGGGAGTCATGTAGCTGTGTGATACAGCAAATAATCATCGGTCCTTTGTAACAGAAATGTGGCTTCTAAGTGGCATTTCTCCCTCACAATTTTTTAACAGTGGCTGAGAAGTCATTTTTATAATTTTTTGGGTTATGCTGCTTTGAAATGCAGCAATACTACAGGTTCCCTATTATAAAATAAATGTTGTTTCTAACAGACATTTTGTTCTTCACAAATTGTCTAAGAGTGGCTCAAGGGTGATGGTGCTGGTCAGAAAAGGAATAGGTAGGACACTGTTAATGGGACACATATTGCAAAATGAATTGTTTTTGCAAGATCCTTTAACATAGCTATCAGATCCCTGTATTAGACAACCCATTAATACAATGAAAAAAAAGAGAAACAAAGAACATGGTGGGATTCCATCCTATTTTAAAAATGTGTTTTCTTAGAATTAAGAGTACTAAAAAACTTGTCCATGTACAAAATTGCTGTTAAAAAAAAATTCTTCTGAATTGTTAAAGGGAGGTACAGGAAAAACTTGACCAGATGTAGGTTATTCAGAGGCCATGGTGGTATGGAGCACGGGACAGAGAACAAAGACAGAGAGAGACCATTTCCTCCAGCACGTTGAGTAAAATGAGAAAAAGAATGCCAAGATATGATAAAGGGCAACCTGGGTGTAACAGGAGCGTAACCACCAGTATTTCCAAAGTGAAGCTCCAATTGGTTCACACTCATACGGAGGGGCAAGCGCTACCAGGTATTGACTGTTGTACAGAGGAAGGCTGGAGTTCCTCTCTCTCGCTTCCGCACTCCTCGCTTCAGCTCGACAGTTTTCGTTGACTGCGTCATTCAGGGCATTTTACCTGCGTGTTTATAGATGAACGGACGCCAGCTGGGCTTTCACCGCACCACACTGTAACTGGCCCTGGGTCTTGCTGTGGCCCAGACAGGTATTAGTCAATGTCCAGTTCAACTAAAATGGGTGGTTGAAAGATTTCTTTTTCCGGCACTTTTTAAATGTGGGGGTTCATGCTGGTTTGGGGCTCTGCTGTGGCCCAGGACAGTATAGTCAATGTCCAGTTCAACTAAAATGGTGGTTGAAAGGACTCCTTTTTTCCGGCACTTTTTAAATGTGGGGGTCATAGCTAGGTTTGGGGCTCATGCTGATGGCCCAGGACAGGTTATAGTCAATTCCAGTTAAACTAATAATGGTGGATTTGAAAGACTCCTTTATTACGGGCACTTTTAAATCGTGGGGGGTCTTGCAGGTTTGAGCTCATGCTGTGGCCCAGGTACAGGTATAGTCAGATGTCCAGTGAACTATATATGCGTGGTTGAATGACTCCTTTTCCGGCACTTTTTTAATGTGGGGGTCATGCAGTTGTTGGGGCTCATGCTGTGGCCCATGAAGGTATAGTCAATGTCCAGTGAAACTAAAATGGTGGTTGAAAGACTCCTTTTTCCGGCTTTTTTAAATGTGGGGGTCATTTGCAGGTTTTGGGGCTCATGCTGCGTTCCAGGACTGGGATATTCAAATGTCAGTTCATGTAACATGATGGTTCAAATCATACTTGCCTTACTGGCACTTTTTAATTTTTGGGTTGATGCAGGTTTTAAAGGGTCTGGCTGTGGTACAAGACCTGGGTTAGTAAATGGTCTGTGACTTTTTTTCTGGACTTTTAAAACATAAGTGGGTTGCATAAGATGTTGCACGTCCATTTGACTGTTGTGATGTTATTTCAGCTTTCCAGCCTTGTTTGGGTGAATAAATGAAGTGTTGTTGCTCTCCCATAGACTTTAATGGTCATCGGCATAATCGATGGCTCACTACCGAAAACCTTATCGATAGCGGCGATATCGACTATCGATCGATCTCGATAGCCAACGCCAATCGCTCAAAACCTAATTCTTACCCCAGACGTGAGATCTGCATGGAACCCCTGACCGAAATAGATTGACAGTCATCTTTTGTTTTGTTCCTTTTTCTAATATTGCACAACATTTGTAACCTCTCACCGAGCTGCTGACCTATTGTACTGTTAGCACTGTAGCTCAGCCAATGACACCAACCCTGCACAGCCTTAACATACACAAGGAGGATGATCTAAGCACATTCATTAAGCAGGTTGTAAAAATAAGTCAGATTTGTTGTAAACTGCGCTTTTAACTTTTGACTCAAGAACAAGGAGACATTGGGTTAATGAGATTGAAATACAAGCGGCTAGAGATGCAAGCTGTGTCATAGCTGATGATATACATTTGATATAAAATAGAAATGATTCCCCATGATTTGGCTCAAGATAGTCATTTGATTTTTTATTACCATTACAAGACCTCATAGAAGAGATCAATCTGTTTTTATTAAGAATTTCTTTAGCCCTACAAACTAGGGAAACATCTTCTCTTGTGGTTAAGCTGATGCCGCTGATTACACACATTGAGTTGTATAAGTGGCTATTACCTAGTAGTAGAAAAATAACTGTTTAAGCAAAGCTGGACTACTCATGGCTAGTGTTGAGCGACGCGTTCAAGAAAAGTTATGTTCGAATAGAACCTTATGATTTTTTAGAACGCGAACTGAACTGAGCCTTTTACGGTTTGTTCAAGAAAAACTTTGCGTCCGAGAAATGCGCTCAATTCACCATTTTTAGTTTCTCTTTTAGTTGCTTCATGCAGTTTTGGTGGCCATCCAATCAGTGCACAGCTCAGAGGAGTGTAAAAAAAAAGTCACCGCTCAGTGTGTAAGGATGTCATTGGCTGCTAAAATCACACGACTCTGTTATATGTATGTCACTATTTCCTGTTGAACGCCATTTCGAGTTTACTCTCTGTACTAAACACATTGCTCTCCGTCTGCGTGCTTGCATGCAGGCAGGAACACCATTTCTCAGCGATTTCACACAGGAAAAGCTGCTAGTTAGATTAGTTGCGTGGCGGGTCAGCAAGTTTAGGGAATCATACACAGCAATAGTTAGGGAGTTTTGAATTGCTGGCTGCATCTTTCCCATCTTTATTGTGAGTGCCCAAAAGTTAATTTTTCCTATTCTGTTGGTCCAGCTATTGCAGAAGACACCATCAGCAAATGTGCTATAGAAAGAAGTCACTTTCAAATACTCGCTGCTTGCTGCAAATTTTTCCAGTTTTGGCGGTACAGCTACTGCAGAAGGCACCGTTAACAGATAATCCATAGAAATAATTCTATTTCTATTACTATTTGCTTGCTGCAAATTTTAGGGATTCAAGAAAAGTCGTTTTTTCCAGTGTTGCTGTCAGGGTTCTTCCATAAGACCTCATTGACAGATATTTCATAGAAAGAAATCTATTTATAATACTATTTGCTTGCTGCAAATTATTGGGATAGAAGAAAACTTTATTTTTCCAGTGTATGAGGCAGAGTTCTTCCATAAGAGACCATTAACAAATGTCCCATAGAAACAAATCTATTTCAAATACTGGTTGGTCTTTGAATATATTATTGAGGGCTCAAAAGGAAATTTTTCCTGTTTTATGGGTGCAGCTAGTGTAGAAGACCATTAGCAAATCTCATGTAGAAAGAAATCAATTTCAAATACTGTTTGCTTGCTGCAAATTATTCTGATAGAAGAACATGTCATTTTTCAACTTTTGGGGGGTAGAGTTCTTGCATAACAGGCTGTTACCCAAGTTCCCATAGAAAGAAATGTATTTGAAATTGTGGTTGTTTGCTATAAATTATTCTGATTGAAGAAAAATTAATTCTTGCAGTTTTGGGGATTCATAAATTGTATAACACACCATCTCCAAATCTCCTATACAAAGAAATGTATTTCAAATAGTGTTTTTTTGCTGAAAATTAGTCGGAGTACAGAAAAGTTCATTTTTTCAGCTTTGGGGGTTCAGTAATTATATAACTACATATACTATTTTGCCATAGTCAAACTTAAACTCTATCAGTTCTCAATCTATAAAGCACTAAAACTTAACTTTTATTATGTATAACACTTAACCTCGATACACACTATTTGAAAACCTGATTTCTAACATCTAAATTTATCCCTTTCTAATTGTGAAGGAATAACTCCTTTTCTATTTTTCACGGTCTAGTGGACATCCACTTTTAGAGGGGATAACCTATATATACAGTGGATTTACTTACTTCAATAAGGGATCCAAAACATCTTTACTTGGGAATAGTCATCCCTATCATAATGGACATAAAACATATAACGGTCCAGACTCTTATCCTGTTGAAGCAGCTAGCTGGGTGAAACATGGGGGGGAGGTCAGGCATGACATTTTAAATTTGTTGATTCACACCTCTCTCTAACTGGTGTTACATGCTGAGGAGGGTATACAGGAACCTTATATGTTTATGTCATCAGATTAGGATGACTGCCCAAGGTAAGATGTTTTGGTCACTTATTGGAGTTTAGTTAATCACTAGTATATATAGGGTTCCCTGTAATAGGTGAGTGTTCCACCAGACTTGATAATAGAAAAGGAGGTATTCCTTCACAATTAGAAAGGGGAATAAATGAAGAGGTTAGAATCAGGTTTTTAAATAGGGTGTAATCGAGGTTAAGTGTTTAATAATAAAAGTTAAGTTTTTAGTGCTTTATTGATTGAGAACTTATAGAGTTTAAGTTTGCTTATGGGCAAAATAGTAATATCTATCATATATAGCACTCTTTGTTCTCTTGCTAGATTGCCATTTTTTTGGAGACTATTTGACAGTAATTATATAACACACCATCTCCAAATCTCTTATACAAAGAAATATATGCTAAGTAGTGGTTGGTTATTGAAAATGATACAAGGCGACATTTCCAAGGCCAACAGCCTGGCAATGCTGACATTCAGGCTTTTAGCTTTGGGATGGTTGGGGTGAAGTGATGAAAGAATTTTATTATGCTCACCACCACCTGCTTACACTGGAAGGCTGGCTGCTGTACGGTGTCTAATCTTGTCGAACTGGAACCTCCATTTTCCCCATTGCCATGTTCTCGCTGCCACCAATGGTACTGCTGCCTCATGTAGTGGAACCAGGACCTGGCTGTTCCCCACTGGCCTGTTCTCATTGCCACCAATCGTACTGCTGCCTAATGTAGTGGAACCAGAACCTCACTGTTCCCCACTGGCAGGTTCTCGCTGCCACCAATGGTACTGCTGTCTAATCTGGGCCAGCCTGCAGAGGAGTAACTTGAAGTTCTTGGACCCTGGTGAAAAAAGTGATAGGGGGCTCCTGACAGTTACCATGTGTCATTTCCAATGCCGATGTCTTCTTATGTGTCAAAGGGGCCCCGTAGCAGCTGCTACAGCTGCACCTCCTATAGCTTCGCCCCTTTTTGCAAGCTGTCCTCATCTTTTCAGTTAGCCATTGAAAGGAATGAAGTATTTTGGCCTCTGAATTTTTTTTCTGTCACTATTAGAGCCAAATTTTCTTCACTAAGTTGTTCCACGTATCCATTTTACTCTTATGAAGGGTAATTACAGCTTCTCCTCACCTGTGTCGGTAAAAAAATTAACCTGAACATCATCTCCCATTGACTTTAATGGGGTTCGAAGTTTGGTCCAAGTTCGACTCGAACTTCAAACCAAACTTCTCAAAATCCAAGATTCGACTCGAACTCAAATTTTTTTACCGTTCGCTCATCTCTACTCATGACCTGTAAGCCATAGTATAATATGTGCAAGAGATGAGGTTATTTTCAGAGTGCTTCCGAGGTTCTGCTCATAGTAACATAGTAGATAAGGTTGAAAACCCACCCAGGTTCATCAAGTCCAACCTATTAACCTACAGTGTTGATCCAGAGGAAGTCGAAACCCCTTTAAAGGCAGATCCTTTCCCACTCCAAATCTGGCATCATAATAATCCCTGGATCATGTCCTATCCCAGAATCCAGTCCCCATAACCTGTAATATTATATTTTTCGAGAGATGCATCTACTGTAAGCTTAGGACATTTACGGTTTATCAACAGGATATACCGAAAATGATTAAATGTTCAGGGACCCACAGATGTGTGAACCAGTTTCTGATCGGGCCATTTACCACCCATTCTGAACGGGTTGTTACTACTCTTCGTTATCCAGCTGTTTACTCCCCTTCCTGCCGGACCATTCCTAAACAGACAATCTAACTTTTCTCCTTATTGGGCCATTTACCCTTATTCTTGACTGGGCCACTTACCCCCATTCCTGTTTGGGCAGTTAAACCGTCTTTCTGCCCTAGCCAATTAGCCCTTTTAACTGACTGGGCTGTTTATTCCCATTCCTGCCCAGAAGGATGTTTACTCACATTCCTGAGAGGGCCATTGTTACACCAGTGACTTGCACGCACTCACTGTGCAGCTATTCCCAGTGGTAGGCCTTTGCGCAGAAGTTGCCTTTATCCATGCTCCAGCTGGCAAACACCTTGCTGCTGCTCTGTCTGTCTTGTTATAGGGAGGTACCACCACATCCTGCTGAAGTTTAGTCCCTCAGTGCCTGACTGTGTTTGGCCTCCCTAGCCTTTTCCTATGCCACCAGTGGGATTATTAGGCAACTCTGCATAGACATCATTCCAGAACTTTAGGTTCCTTGTGGCTTCAATGTCCTAGTTCCTGTTTTTTTCTGGTTTCGTTATCTCTGTTACTGATCCCGACTTGCTACCTCGTCCTGTCTGACCTCTCGGCTTCTAACTTTGGCTATGTCTTCTGAACCTGTGCTATCTGCCCTAACCACAGACCGCCTGACCATGCATCTACCTTATCCTCAGCTGCCATTGCCGAAAACTGCTCTGAGGTGGTACTAATTTGGGCTTAGCCGACCCCAGTTAGTGGCACAGTGGGCCCACACCCACCATAGTTACAGTAAGTTCAGGCCATGGACTGATATAAAAATCTGCAGAAAAGCTGAGTTCAATGTGAAGATCTTATTCGATGAGGTTGGTTACCAGCAGGAGCATCAAGACAAACACATGCAGTCAATCACTGTGGTGGCAACTCAGCTGCGGGAGTTATCCACCTCAGTCTCCGCCTTACAGTGACTTGTGCTTCATCAATGTTATCTTCATCGGCGCCCTTGGCTCTTGTCACCAGTAGTGCATCCAAGCTCCAGCTTCCACTCCCCTACCATTATGATGAAGATCCTAAGGAGAGTCGCTTCTTCATAAACCTGTGCCAAATCTATTTCAGCCTCCATGCCCTTCTCGTCCCGTCAGACCATGCCAAAATTTTGTTTATGGTGTCCCTGTTGTCTGGGCACGCCGTGACTTGGGAAAATTCCATATAAGATTGTAGAGGGCCCCAAACCCACGATCTGAAGATGTTTTGATCTTTGTTCAAGGAACCAGACTGCTATGTCCTCAGCCACCTTGTCCCTCTTAACCCTAGGACAGGATGCCAACTCTGTGCGCCAGTATCTCTCTCTACTCGAGGTATGCACTGCTTGATTGTCAACCAGAAATCACGCAGGGATGGAGCAAGCACCCCTTGGTCTAAGCAGCCTGTGTACTCCGGGTATGCACTGCCTGATTGGCAACCAGTAATCAGACGGGGATGTAGCAAGCACCCCTTGGCCTAAGCAGCCTGTGTATGCAGGGTTTGCTCAATGCCTGTATTGGCACTGACAATCACGCAGGAGTGTGGGCGTTGCTAGGGTCCTAAAGATCCGGGGCACGGGCCCCTTTGTGTTATATTTTTTCCTAATAAGGCTGGGTTCATGCAGCATTTTTTTATGGCACATGGTTAACTGAGCACATATATTTATAGGATAAAGAAAATACACTGTCTATCACTGTAAATTGACAAACCTGATATAATTTGCTATTTTAATAGCATTATCTATGTATTCTAGTATAATAAACTGATGAAGAATAGTCATGACTGTTACCAGGTAATACACCTATACATGAGCAAATATCATCAGAACACTACTACTATCATACTCGTTATATACAGATCATTGTACCAAGACCAAATTGTACCTATAATACCACTACATGAGGAATCAGATATAACTGCCATACCATGGACCGCACATAGTGACTACACAGTGTACATAGGTTCTAGTCATGTAAGTAATTTCATTGAGGTTACATTTAGTGACTCACAGGTGAGCTTTTCAATATCAAAGTCATTCTCTTTCCATTTTCTTTTTTCTCCATCCTTCCAGATCTTCTCCCGACATGAATCGTTCTGCAGAATTGTATGACACACAAACATCTTAAATTTCATTTTTCCAGCACATACCTACCCATGTGCCATCTATTAAAAATCCCCATCCATAGCACCCTAAAGCAGTAATAATGAACCCCTATGTCTCAAATAGTAATAGTAATCCATACGGCAGTAAAGTGCCCCTGACTGCTTATAGAGAGCTCCGCTCAGGGCACCCAGATGTTTTTCTTCTTTTGTATCCCTATATTAGTAATTATAATATTAATTCTTTATTTCTATAGCGCCAATATTCCGCAGCACTTTACAAATCAAGGGTGATAAAATACAGTCATTACTCATTAAAAGTACTTACCCATTGATGGTATGGTAGATACACATAAAATTATGTAGGCAAATTCGTAGACCCCAATTAGGCAGGCCCGCCTCATTAGATGGATTGGCCTCCCCACAATGGATAGGTAAATAAGGGCTCACCATCAGGTAGGTATATGGCCCACAGTTAAATAGGTACTAACGACTCTCATTAGGTAGGCAATATAGGCCCCCATTAAGGTAGGTCAGTATATAGGCTACCCATTAGGTCTGTAAATAACATAGGCCCTCCAAAAGGTTAGGTAAAATCGAAAAAGGCCCTTATTGGTTCAGGCAGGTAAATAGGTCCATGTTAATGTAGGTAAGTATATTAAGCCAATATAAGGTAGGTAGATCAGCCACCCAATTGGTAAGGTAAATATGTAGGTCCCCAATTAGGTTAGGTAGCTAGATATATAGGCCCTCTGTTAAGAAGCTCATCATATAGGTATTTGTTTAGGTAGATACATTTATAGGCCCCTGTTAGGTATGATCATATAGGCCCCCAAAAGGTATATGCATATATTGATTCCGGTTAGGTAGTATTACAGCCCCCTTATTTGGTTTATAGGATGCTTGTATTAGGTAAGGTATACAGCACCCTATTAGGTATATAGGCTTTTGTTAGATAGGTATATAGCCCCATATTAGGTATATAAACTGCTGTTAGATAGGTATACAGCCCCCTATTAAGTATATAGGCTGCTGTTGGGTAGGTATATAGCCCTTATTAAGTATATAGGCTGCTGTTATGGTAGGTATGATAGCCCCTCCTATTAAGTTATTATATGGCTGCGGTTAGGTAGGTATATAGCCCCCTATTAAGTATATAGGCTGCTGTTAGGTAGGTATATAGCCCCCTCTTATGTAATGGGCTGCTGTTAGGCTAGGTATTAAGCCCCTATTAAGTATATAGGCCGCTGTTAGGTTGGTATACAGCCCCTACTATATATATGTATGCGCCCATAAGGTAAAATCGCCCCTTCCTCATCTCAATTAGGTAACCGGTATGCAGTCCATATATATATATATATATATATCATATAGATATTTAATTTAATAGTATATTATATATATAAATATATATATATATAATATAATATATATATATATATTATATATTTATTATATATATATTTATATACATTACACACTCCCTTGGGTATACACCTTCCCTCCCAATTACGTAAGTAAACCCCGAAACTTACTTTTTAAGGCAAGTTTTAAAGTAAGAAATAATCTCACTTTAAACCTCTCCACGGGGCCGTTCCCCTTGCAGCTGGGTCTTTCAGCTTCAAATCTGTGCGGGAGCGACTGATGCGCTTGAACGTCATCGCGCGGGCGAGCGTGGATGATGATTACTCTATAGGCGCGCCGTACTGTATTCTGCAACTGTTTGCGGTCGGCTGCAGGAGTGAAGTAAACAGCGGTACGGAGAGCCGGGGCGTATTGCTGCTCTACTACCTCCTCCATCCGTCTCAATAGCGCGCAACTGCTAAGCTGGCAGCGAGCGCAGGCAGAGAAACGTTCTGAGATGCTGCCCGGGCTGCCGCACACCATAGCACATTAAGTAGTGGGTGGCGCCGGTTAAACAATTGCACCAAAATCCACAAAAAAACCCTCATTATCTTTGCATTCAGCAAGAGAACTTTATTAGCATTCAAAATCTTAAAAGAAAGGATTTTAGCGCCAAATCCCAAAAAAAAAACGCCATTAATTGCGCACAAATTCCGTAAAAAAATATATTTTTAAGTATCAGAAGCGAGATCAGTTTGACTTAGCACCAAAATTTTTATAGATATTGATCATTATAGTCACCAAATCGTCAAAAAACGGATTCTGGCGCCGAAATCCGTAAAAAAAAAACATATTTTTTTTGCGGTCACAAGCTAGATCGCTTTATTAGCGCATAATCTGTAAAGTTATGGATTTTAGCCTCAAAAGCCATAATAAACGGATTCTGCCGCCGAAATCTGTAAAAACTTATTTTTTGGCCGTCAGGCAAGCAAGATCTCATTATTAGCGGCCAAAATCTGTAAAAAAAAAATTTTGTGCCAAAAAACGTAAAAAAAAAATTTGATTCTTGCCGCCAAAAAGTCCGTAAAAAAACGTATTTTGGCTGTCAGAAGTGAGATAACGTTATTAGCGGCAAAATCTGTAAAAAAAATTATTTTTGTGCCAAAAAACGTAAAAAAATTGATTCTTGCGCCAAAATCCGTAAAAAAACGTATTTCTGGCGTCAGAAGCGAGATAACTTTATGAGCGCCAAAATATGTTAAGAAAAGGATTTTAACACCAAAATCTGTAAAAAAACGGATTCTGGTGCCAAAATCCGTAAAAAACGTATTTTCAGTGTCAGTAGCGAGATAAACTTTATTAGCGCCAAAATATGTTTAGAAAAGGATTTTAGCATCAAAATCTGTAAAAAAACAGATTCTGACGCCAAAATCTGTAAAAAATGTATTTTTAGCGAAAAAAATGAATTGCGCAAAAATCGTTAGCGACCAAAGCATGATCATTTTATTACAAAAGGTACAAACAAGGACACATCAGACACTTGTATGCAGATTTGATAATGAATAACCTTTGTTACACCCACTATAGGTGGGACTTGGGTCTCCTGGGAGGGTTCTCATTGAAAAATTGCGGCAAAAAACGCCGCGAAAACGCGCCAAAAGACGTCCGGGGCTTTCCATAGACTCCTGTAGTAAATTTTCTGCCCGGCTCTGGCGTTTTTAGAGCATGTTGCAAAATACGACCAGTGAAAAAAACGAGCAGAAAAAAGAAGCTCAGTGCAGACAGCAGGAGGGTTTTACATTAGAGTCTATGGGAGATGAGTACAGGCGTTTTTCCAGCATTTTTAGAAAACGAAAAACTCTGGAAAAAACGGACGTTTTTCTGTGCAGTGTAGACAGAGCCTTACTGAGAGCTGCCGGCTGCCGCACACACAGCACCACTAAGTAGTGGCGCGGCGTCTAAACAATGCGGCGCCGCGCTTCACTGCTCACTCAGCACCACATTGAAGCCTGGCAGCAGTGGAGAACTTAGGGAGGTGGGCGGGAGTTTTAAATAGTAGCGCGGCGCAGCATCTGCTCTCTCTGATCAGCAATGCGGCGCCGCTGCGCTACACTGTTGATCAGCTGCTGGCCGGGGACTGCAAAATTCTTAGGTTTCTGGATTCCCGGGTAGACTGCAGGATTTCTCTAGGAGGGCTTCACTTTCTGAGGTGCCATAAATATATGAGATTAAATGCATTGAAATTTGTCTCGAGTAGATGGTGCTTTACTTCTTGGTGAAGATGTGTTACTTCACCTGCACTGAAGATGGTGCAGGGCTGATTGCCAACATGAGTGACAGGACAGAAATATTGAGGTTAGAAACTTCATGCTAAAGAGGATTTAGGAAGAACTCATGGTGGCACCGAGCCAGGTAACCAGAGGTGTAGACTGAGAATTGTAACCAATCACAGAATTAATTGCCGTGCATGGGCCAATTAGATGGGGAAGGTCCAATAATTGGCTAAAGGAAGTTACCAAATAAGAGCTATGCTTTACCTTTACACCTCCCATGGAAAGTCCCTCCAAAGGTATAAAATAACAGCTTACCCCAACCTCATCACCCACTGGCTATACAGAAACCTGTCTGCACCTAGACCTTACCAAAGGTATATACTGTTACATCTCTATATCCTGTATCTATAGATGTTATATAGGTATATATTATACAGTGTATATCTATAGTGTGTATATTAGTACAGGGGTATATACTGTTACATCTCTATATCCTGTATCTATAGATGTTATATAGTTATATATTGTACAGTGTATATCTATAGGGTGTATATTAGTACAGGGGGTATATACTGTAAGTATCTCTATATCCTGTATCTATAGATGTTATTTAGGTATATATTATACAGTGTATATATTAGTACAGGGGGTATATACGGTTAGTATCTCTATATCCTGTATCTATCGATGTTATATAGGTATATATTATACAGTGTATATCTATAGTGTATATACTGTTATATCTCTATATTCTGTGTCTATAGGTGTTATATAGGTATATACAGTATTATACAGTGTATATCTATAGTGTGTATATTAGTACAGCGGGTTTATACTGTTACATCTCTATATCCTGTATCTATAGATGTTATTTAGGTATATATTATACAGTGTATATCTATAGTGTATATATTAGTACAGGGGGTATATACTGTTATATCTCTATATCCTGTATCTATATAGGTATATATATATATTACACTGTGTATATCTATAGTGTATATACTGTTATATCTCTATATCCTGTGTCTATAGGTGTTATATAGGTATATATTATACAGTGTATATCTATAGTGTGTATATTAGTACAGGGTATATACTGTTACATCTCTATATCCTGTATCTATAGATGTTATATAGGTATATATTATATAGTGTATATCTATAGTGTATATATTAGTACAGAGGGTATATACTGTTATATATCTATATCCTGTATCTATAGATGTTATATAGGTATATATTATACCATGTATATCTATAGTGTATATATTAGTACAGGGGGTATATACTGTTATATCTCTATATCCTGTATCTATTGATGTTATATAGGTATATATTGTACAGTGTATATCTATAGTGTATATATTAGTACAGGGGGTATATACTGTATATCATGGCTATGATAAGGGAATATAGAGCCGTCTCATTTGCTGAGCCTGATCCTTATATGGCGGATTCCGGCTGTTAGATATAGCTGACACCTGCCGGTAACAGCAGAGATAGGAGCCGGCTCTGCTTTCTGCTGTACAACCACTTAGATGCTGCGGCGGCCTCTGTGTCTAAATGAATTAATGGGATAAAAATATTTTTAGGTTTGGTGTTTAATGACTGTATGAAATATGGGTCTGATTGTAATTGCTAGTAACTCTTCCATTGCCTATTCTACCAATCTTCTGCACTCTACTAGCAGTGGGTTACTAATGTGTTTTGGTATATTTGGCTTCTATAGATTTATACACTGTTTTGTAACCTTCTATTGTTAAGTGATGTTTCTGCTCCTCTTTGCTAATAATCCATTGTGACACTAACAATATCACTAGTACTGGATGTGTTCGGAAGTTCTTCCAGCTTCTTCTGTAGATCCTTGCACAAAAGGACTCATTTTGATACCTTCCTTTTGGTCCATTTTTGTGTTTATGAGAGTAGTTTAGAAAAAAGTATCCTGTAATGGGTCTCAATCTGATTCTAGTATAGGAGAATGTGTGTAAGCCTCCATGTCTCTTATTCTCCATTACAGACAAGCTTACACACTCCAGATCCACAGCAGTCTACTCCTCAGCCTCCAGCAGTGATAGAGGACTCTACCGATCCAATTCCAAGTACAGGAGATTGACTAAGGACCAACTCCAAGGAAGCAGTGGCCCAAAAAGGAAAGACAATCTCAAATAGAATGGACGCCCCTGGTGAGAACTGACTGTCTCATTTCTTATTATGCAAGTTGAGAGGGGACCTTGTGATTAGTAGGTTGAGGGTTGTTATTACACGTCTTAAAGGGTATGGAATTAATGGTAAGTAAAGTCAAATAAAACCTCACCACCTGTAGTCTTAACCTACTGCCGCCCCACCTCATCCCAGACCTTAGTCCTGTTATCATCCCAGCCCTCGCCCATCTCTTCAACCTATCATTAACCTCTGGCATCTTCCCTCCCTCCTTTAAGCATGCGACCATCACACTCATCCTAAAGAAACCATCTCTGGACCCCTCCTCTCTGTCCAACTATCGCATCATCTCACTACTTCCATTCGCCTCTAAACTCTTGGAACAGCAGGTCTATCTCCAACTGTCCGCCCATCTCTCTTATTGACCCGCTGCAATCTGGAAAACCTACAAAGATAACCTGACACTACATACATATAATGTACGGGAATATTGGGAAAAACATACTGCAAAACTAATAGGAAACCAACACTTTGTAAAAATGATAATATATATTTGATTTAATTGTTAAATTCAATGTAAAGACCCATAAAATGTACATATGATGGACATGTGACCTCAATGGTGGGATTATACTCCCATTCCTGGTCCATAGAGGATAAAATGATGTAGTTTATAGATAAATCCTGGGTTATCCATACATTAAATTGAGAAACAATTGCGAACAATGCTAAAAATAAATAAAATTGGCCAAAAAGTACTTAAAGGGGTTGTATCATTTCATTAAATGGTCTTCAGAATAACGGGGCAATGAAAACAAGTAACATGGCAATTAGATGTCATTAGCAAAGCTGTCTTGTATTCACAGTTTTCCTTATCTTCTGTTTACACTGATATCTAGTGCTGGTCGGATCACTCCTCCTTGCATTTCACTAGCTAAGAGCTCATTTACATTCTGCCCTGCCCCCAGTCGGCCTTATTCTTGGAGCTTTCATTCCTGCCTTTCACTCAAAGTAAGGGACCGGCACATTTTCACTCTGCACAGCCAGAAGAAACAGAATAACACTGCATGGCTTCTATAATCAGATAACAGCACAATTGTGTGTCGATCCCTGCCTCTCCTGCATAGAAGGGAGATCTGTGTTGTTCATAGAAAGCTGGATTCAACTGTAACAAATCTCCAGCTGTGAGAAGAGATCATTGCTCAGTCTAGATTGAATGCAGCCTGTGGTATGTATGCAGCTCTTACAAAATAAGACTGCATAGGGAGAGACACAGTGACATGTGGACTCAGAGAGGGGGGTCTCGGGAGCCAGCATGAACAGTGAAGGGGGGATGATGTCACCCAGCGGGGAGGGGAGGAAACACCCCTGCATTTCTAGAGTTGAGAAGCTGAGAGCAGTATGAATCAGCCGAACTAAAGAAGCGATACATCCGCTTTAAAACAGAAAACCAGATGGGAGTGTAGAGACCCAGCCCCAACGCTGTTTAGCTTACGTTCTTGCAGGGGCACAGGAAACAGCTCGTCTGACAATAGCTTGTGCTCTCCTCAGCAAGGGGGGCCTAACTCGTACAATAGGTTCCCTTGAAGTACTTCCCTGATAGCTGCACTCTTCTCTAAATGAAGCCGCTCACTCTTTGTAGAGCCATCAGGTTATCTCTATCACTGCAGAATCTCTTCAACTCCGATATCAGAAATAGTGATGAGAGAACCTGAGTTCGAGTCGAACTTCGAACTTATAGGCGTTCAGTTTGAGGTTTGATTCGAACTCAAAACCCATTAAGGTCTATGGGAGAAGATGTTCGGGTTAATTTTTATACCTATACAGGTGAGGAGAAGCTGGAATTACCATCTATAACAGTAAACTGAATATGTGGAACAGATTAATGAAAAAAAATAGGTTTGAATGCTTTGTTCACATGGCTTAATTGCGGGACGTATTTCGCCCCGCAATTACGCCGTGCGTACGGGGGTGGGGGAGCCGGCAGCCCGCCGGCCCAATAGACATTCATTATTCTCTCGTATACGCCGTGAATAATTGACATGTCACTTCTCTCCCCACTCGGCGTATTGTGCGAGCGGGGAGAGGAGATGTAATCCATAGTTCTCTGAGAACTGTGGATTACTGTAATGACTATGACATATTTCAGCCCGTAACTCGCGCAGTACGGTGCGAATTACGGGCTGAAATATGTCCCAAAATAAGCCGTGTGAACATAGCCTAAGAGTGAGAAAAAATTGAGAGGCTCAAATACTTAATTCCTTTCAATGGCTAACTGAAAAGAGGAGGACAACTTACAATCAGGGGCGTAGCTATAGGAGGTGCAGCGGTAGCAGCTGCTACGCAGCCCTGCATCCTGTGGGGGTCCAAAAGCCCCTTTGACACAAAGTAGATGTGTGTTATACAATTGCTGAACCCCCAAAACTGCAAACATGAACTTTTCTTCAATCAGAATAATTTTCAGCAACCAACCACTATTTGAAATAGATTTCTTTCTATAGGAGAATTGGTTACTATTACTGAACCCCCAAAACTATGAGAGTTAGGCATTATGTGAGACTGCAAATGTCGCCAAATAACAGCTTCTGGGTGTAGGAAAGATGCAGCCAGCAATACAAAACTCCCTAACTATTGCTGTCTATGATTCCCTAAGCTTGCTGCACCCCCGCCCCCCTAACTACCTAACTAATCTAAATAGCAGCTTTTCCTGTCTAAAATCACTAAGAAACAAATCTTGTGCCTGCATGCAAGCAAGCAGAGAGCAGTCTGTACAGTACAGAGAGTGGTGAAGCGAGTGGGGTGGCACTCAATTCTTCTATGTTAGATGATGTGGTGCTGGTCATAAAAAGGTGAATATAGCTTCCACCAATGGCAATATAGAAAAATATGACTGCACTCAGGAAAAGTATTCATGCAAATAAAATGTCTTTATTCCTTTCACATGCATCCAAAATTATATACATATATAGAAAGTGACTCAATAAGGACGTTTCGGTCACTCATAGACCTTTATCAACAAGTCACAACTAGAAGCAGGAAAGATTAGGAAAGGGGCCGTAGCCCTGTGGATAAGGAGCCTTGCAAGGCTCCTATGAGTGACCGAAACGTCCTTATTGAGTCACTTTCTATATATGTATATAATTTTGGAGCCTGTGAAAGGATTAAAGACATTTTATTTGCATGAATACTTTTCCTGAGTACGTTCATATTTTTCTACAGTACAGAGAGTGAGCAGAAAATGGCGTTCTGAACGCAACACGGTGAAATATATATAACATGGTCATGTGATTTTAGCAGCCAATGAGAGCCCTGCACCTCAGCGATGATGTATTTCTGACACTTCTAGTCCATGCACTGATTGGATGACTGTCAAAAGTGCAGGAGGCAGCTGAAAATTAAACTAAAACTGGCGTGTCGAACGTGCATGGCAAACTCGAAATTTACTCGAACCGTAAAAAGTTTGGTTTGCATTAGAAAAAAATCGAGAAGGTTGACTCCAATTAATTTCTCAACGGTTTCGATCAACACTAAGGGCCACATGTATGAACTGTTTACAGATGTCCAAAAAACCAACTCATTGTCCAAGTAACCTTGGGCAAGAAAGTGACTTTTAGACCTAACACAGGTTCAAAATGATGGCCCAATGTTAGCTAAAAAGAACTATTCACTAAATAGCAGTTCACCTAGCCTGAAACTCTCGCAACCACGTTCAATAAAAGTCATACCAGCAGAACCACTACGGGCCATACTGTTTCCTGTAAACAAACACATAGCCTATTTTATGAATGAATGGACAGCTACTATACATTAGGACCCGTTGACCTGAGTATGAGTTGCTTTTTACTTCACTTCTTTGCACAACATAATAGTGGACACTCCCTGGGATGAAACCATACATTTCACTTATGTGCATTGTTTCAGATATTTACATTAAAACCATGATCCTTGTCCAATTGGCATCTATGAAATGTTATTATCCAAGAATTTGCTTGATTTGAACAATGTATCGATACCGTACCTCTACATTACATTCACTGGCTTTTTTTGCATGTAACCTCATTTCCGGTCATGATATGGAACCTGAGAGACATGCACCTGGCATGAAGCGTTGTTTTAGCAAATTACATTGATTTTATTTGAGTGTCATACCACCGTGACAGCAAGTGCAGCGTGCCAAAGTAATGCTGTAAGCTGGTCTTATACATAGAAGATGCATTGACATAACGTCTGCAATATGTTCTGACCGAAATTATGTTGTGGATAGCTGCTTTAAAAAATGCAAAGTGATTTACCATTTAATTTCCATACGGTCTTGGCAACAACCAGCTAACAAGTCCAACTAACCTGATCAGCCTTTCCTCAAAATTGCCACTGTTGGCCATGGAAGATAAAACCATTGATGACTGCTAAAAATGTAGAATTGCTGTTGAGGACCTTATTACATGTTATAATGTGGCCAAATTACAAAGAACTTACTGATTCACCATTAGTTACTACAATTACCGGAAGAACGCTGCAGAACGCCTTCATGAAATAGTCATACACAGTACTGACGAAGCCAAACGTTACCTGAAACATTAACAACATTAAGGACTATTGTATGATGAGACCAGGCTTTATCCATCTATAGGAACCGTATCCAAGGTACAGATTATTAGACCGTAATACCTTCTCACCCATTGTGAGGCACAATACAAAGTGTCACATAGGGGAATGAAATACCATCAAAGTATTTCAACCAATAATGCATATGTTCAGATAGATTTTACATTTAACAACCTATTTCTCAATAAAACATCATGAAGCTATCTATTATTCCATTAACTCTGTCCTTTTATTATTTGCTGATTTTAGTACATTTCTTACTGGCCATCACTCTACATTCAATCTCACTGCCCTGCATAACATCATTCCGTAGGTCAATGATATGGACCTAGAAATGCTACCATGGATATGATCGCCGTTGTTTTGCAACATTACCAAGGGAACTTTTTTGTCTCAATGAACCCACCGGCCAGCCAAATAAGCATGTACCATGAGTTCTACAGCCAAGATGGTCTTGATAACATTGAATAAGGAGCGACATTTAAAGCTCTTCTTACCAATATGACTGACTGACCAAGGTGGATAGGCTTCTTTAAAAATGCAAGTGATTCCACACAATTTATGTCACATACGGTCTTGGCTAACAACCAGCTAACAAAGTCCAACTAGACCCGATCACCTTTTCCTCAGACATTGGCCCACTGTTGGCCATCTGGAAGGATAAAACATTGATGACTGCTAGAAATGGTAGACATTGCCCATGTGAGCTGACCTTATCTACTGTATATGGCCAGAAACAGGTGTAGTAGCTGATTCACCATTAGTTTTTATCTATCAATGTACGGAAGAAGCAGCTGCAGGAAATGCTTTGAAATTTAGTCTAAAATAAAAGTAGAGCGGGAGCCAAACGTTACCCTGAAGAAGTTTGGGAACAGAACATTTAAGGACAATCTGGGGGCTGCTGGATGAAGGACAGAGGATTGTATCCAGTCTAATGGAACTTATTCTAGGTTACAGATTTTAGCACCGGATAGATACCTTCCTCAGGCCATAATGGAGAGGCACAATAGCAAACATGTGTACACAAATAAGGAGGGGAAACTGCTAAATGACCATCAAAGGTTATGTAGTCACATGGCTCATATAGATGTCACATGGCCACCAGATAGATTTTGTACATTTTCTGATGTGAGTCTTCTATTTTCTCAATAAAACACAATGAACTGACTTATCAATATTATTCCACCATTAACCTCTGGTCACTTTTCATTATTTTGTATTTTAGAGACTCTCTTACTGGCCATCGACAGAGATTCTAACATAAGAGTCGGTCTGCCACCAAATCATTACGTAGGTGGCTATAATGATATGGCCAAGATTGTAGGACAAGTGGGATTATTGGTCAGCCGTGCTATCTGTAGTCCAGAGGGAGAACTATTCTTTGTCTCAGATGGAGATCTCTACCGGGGGCCATTGCCAAATAAAGATGGTAATTGGTTTTCTACAGCCAGAAGAGTTGGACAAATTGAATGGAGCGAATTTAAGATTCTTTTCTTTCATCCAAATGGAGAACTGTATGGTACAACCAAGGATGGGAACTTCTACAAAGGTCCCCAGCCAAGCAATGAAAATGTACCTTGGATAAATGGCCAAGCTGAGCACATAGGGGACCAGGGTTGGGAGCTGTTTGAGGCTTTATTCTTTGATCTATCTGGTGTCCTGTATGGAGTGAACAAACAAGACAAACTTTTGAAAGGAAAACCACCTACAGAAGTTCATGACAATTGGCTGGAGAGAAGCACAGTGGTTGGAGGATGTGACTGGCTTAAGCTCACTCATTTTATGTCATTTTCTCCTGATGGATATCTGTGGTGCGTAGATACAGTTAATGGAAACCTTTACAAGGGAATCATACCAGATGACGGCAGATACAAAGACAGCGCTGATAATTTGGGATGGGACTACAATATTTTTCTGTTCCTCTCTTTCACTAAAGACAAGACAATCAGCAGTATTATCAGCTTTGAGTTTCTGCCCGAAGAAGGGAAAAGAGTTTCAGAAAGTCCTGAAGTCATAGAGACGACAACCTATAGAAACAGTGGCGATAAAGTCCCATTAAAACACACCTTCACGTGAGTATTACAATGTTTCTGCTACAGCCCAAAAATATCAACTGCTCGGCCAGATGTGACCCCAATCCATGGTCCACATATTACCCTGAATTCTGGCCACATATTTGGCAGGTTGGTCTTCCAGGGCTTTGCCATATAGAAGTCAATCCATACCGACATAGAGTAGAGGCATTTCTGCATTCCTGTCCTGTTCCTATGTAGGCATGGATGGACCTGTACAGTCAGGAAACTACACTCCCACATCTTCAAGAGCTGAGAGTACTTCTCTGTGGTGCTCTGTGCTTTGCCGGGCAATACAGTAGAGAGCGCTTGATAGTATGAGGGGTTCAGCAATGCATAGCAATAGACACATACCATTGTTTCTCAATGTTGTGTACATAACAGGCACAAGATAAGCATATATAGGAGAAGCTTCCCAAGGCTCATGTTGCCGCTCATGGGATACCACCTTAAGGTTAAAAAGAAGCATCACAAAAGGTCATCTGAAATGGTCTTTGGTAAAACATACCTTGTCCATCATACCTCATATTCAGGCACATGTAGGTACCATCTTAGAAGATTCTTATGGACAGTGCTCTCCATATTATTGCACATAGGAAGAAAGATGGCAGTTCAGAGGCTTGTCTCTTGGCCAGCCCGAATATCACGAATACTTCAGAACACTTACATGGGGCAGCACTGAATAAGCTGTGAGATCTCCAGAATATTGCACATTCCCACCTATTGTAAGTGACACACCGCTACCACCAGCATGTCTGTTACTAGAGAGGGCAGTGTAAAGGAGGAGACAGGTTCTCTTTAGCTGCTCTCTCTGGTTTGCTGTCTGACCTGGACATCTGTGTATTTTCTGTGGCAGATTTAAGAAAACCGAGAAGACGTCCAGCTCCTTCTCCCATCAACATGGATTTACATTTGAATTTGGTGCCGAACTTACATTTCAAGCTGGAGTACCAGCGGTTTACAGCGCTGGAGGAAGTTTGGAAATAAGTCTAGGTTATACCCACACCTGGAACTTCACGGAGACTAATGAGACCGAGGTAAGTGAGTGTTGTCTGTCACTGGTACGTTGTGTGGCAACCCAGGAGTAGAGCATGTGATGACACGAGGGGACCTTAACTGGTTGGCTCCCAGTGGGTCATGGACATGGGGAGGTCTTCACTGGTTAGCTCCCAGCAGGGTTGTGACTAGAATTCCTAGGTCCCATTGCAATACGTCTGTGTGTTCATGTCTTTGTATATGTGTATGTACTGTATATATGTGTGCTCATTGTGTGGGATTACATACAGGGGGTGTGTGGGATGGTATACAGGGGGTGTGTGGGATGGTATACAGGGGGTGTGTGGGATGGTATACAGGGGGTGTGTGGGATGGTATACAGGGGTGTGTGGGGATATATACAGGAGGTGTGTGGGGTTATATACAGGAGGTGTGTGGGGTTATATACAGGAGGTGTGTGGGGTTATATACAGGAGGTGTGTGGGGTTATATACAGGAGGTGTGTGGGGATATATACAGGAGGTGTGTGGGATATAAAAGAGGTGTGTGGGATTATAACAGAGGTTTGGGTATATACAGGAGGTGTGTGAGGTTATATACAGGGGGTGTGTGGGGGTTATATACAGGGGGTGTGTGGGGGTTATATACCGGGGGGCGTGGGGGGTTATATACAGGAGGTATTTGTATACATACACATATACAAATCACCTCATTGAATCACTAATAACATAATTAGTGATCCATCACATATTCTACACTCATTGACACCTAAAACAGTGATCCTCCTATTCCCGGATGCACAGCAGGACCGACGGTGTTCTTCTGATGCACACGCCCCTTTGTGCAAGAACCGCGGCCTCTTCTTGTTTTCTTTTCGTCGCCGATATAATTGTATTGCATGGGAAGATGGCAAGAAAACGAGACAACCAGTGTTCGGGAAAATACTTTGGGAAAGTATTTAAATACAAAATACTTATGACTGAAGTATTTTAAATACAAATACTAACTACTTGCATCCCAAAGTATTTTAAATACAAATATAAATACTACTTCAAAAGTATTTTCCAAATACTAAAATACTTGAAAAATTTAGACAAAAAATTTAATAAAAACAAAAAATGTATCAGAGGTCCTTTAGCCCACTAGGATTAGCATCTTCCCTGCAGATATGTCAGTGGCCAGGATTCACTGTGTCTGACTCCAATAGAAGATGTCTGTCACATGGAGGAGAGGATGCTACAGTAAAGAGAAACATACAGGTACCTTCCTTTAGTTACTATGCCTATTAATGTCAGGCATTTGGGGATAATAATTTAGTTTCAGTAACTCCATGTGCTTCACATACATTAATAGCAGTTAACCCCATCATGCCCCTCATATTAACCCCTGTGTGCCCTATATAAGGCATGGGGGTACTAATAAAGGACCTTAATTATGAAGATACCTAATTATTACCTCCATATCTCTCACATATTAGTAACTCTTATTTGAGGCACACAGGGGGTTAATGTGAGAGACATGATGGGGTTAACTGCTATTACTATGAGGCACATGGAGTTACTAAGTTGTAATGCACATGACCAGACTTTTTATCTGCAATGGTGGATTTCCCCTCCTCTGCTTATACTTGAGACAATACATTTTCCCATTTTTTTGTGGTAAAATTAGGGGTCTCGGCTTATATCCGGGTCGGCTTATACACAAGTATATACGGTAATTTTACGGAATGGATTACGCGATCTGGTTGATTAAAAACTAAAAATAAATCATGCTTCACTACAAGGCGGACTTGCGTTGCTGGAACACGGTGGAATTTTCCCTTCTCTCATCGCACCTCGCACGAGATACAAGAAAAGAGAGTGATGACGTGACTCGCGCTGTTGTTTTTTTTAAATGCGGTGAGGCGGGTTATTTAAATTACAACATTTGTTTTGAATTTAGAAAGTAATTAAAATGCTTAAAATACTTCCTAAAGGTATTTTAATTACAAATACAAAATACTGAATAAAAAAAGTATTTTGATTACAAAATACAAATACCTGACAAGAATTTTAAATACTATTTTAATTACTTGTATTTTAAATACTCCCGAACACTGTATACAACATGTTGTATAATACGCCGCTGCCGAAAGATGAGCCGTGGAGACTGCAGCTCGTCTTCTCTATCGCCATCTATGGGGCCGCAGGAACGATCGTATCTTCGGCACTTTTAAAAAACAAAAAGCGCTGAAGATGCGATCGTTTTCCTGTGCAGTGTGGACACAGCCTTACACATGTAAGGTACAACCTGATGATGATTTATATTTGAATATCATTTTTTTTTACCTGTCATTTGTCAGGTTTGCCTATGTTTTTAGCTGCTGCAGCCAGGCTAAGGGTGTGTTCACACGGTGTAAATCGCGGCGCACATTTCAGCGTGTATTTGCGCATCAATACACCCGACATGCGCGCCACAATTACACTAAGTCCTAGCTCTCATAGGGAGCTGTGAATTATGTCTCGTCTCCCCCAGCATAAAATACGATCGTAGTGTACACTGGGGGAGAGAAGTGACAGGTCACTTCTTTGTGGCGCTGATAGTGGAGGTGAATGGACCGCCCCCTGTGCTTGGAAATACGCGCTGAACAGCATGTACTTCCTAAACACACGGCGTACTGCCCTAAGGGTATGTTCACACAGCGCATAGTGGCATGGACCTGTGCGCACCGCCATATACCCGCTGCTAGACGTACGCGCTCTCCAGTGCGTAATTTCAGCAGCGCTCCGGCCACCTTCCATCCACTTTCACTTTCCCCCTGAATGAAGCGGCAGGTCACTTATTTTTATGGGCGGGTTGTGTGTGCCAGGGAAAACAACAGCTAATCACAGCACTCACTGATATGATTTTACCACATTTGCGGGGTGCACTTTGGGCACATTACAGCACAGTTATGCCCCACAAATACACTGTGTATGTCCACATAACGTAATGTTGGTCCGTACTTTGGTGAGTAATTGTGCTTCAATACGTCCGACATACGGGACGACACTATGGTAATTCATACTGTAGCTGTCATTCAGAGCCATGATTACCTGTTCTGGGGAGAATAAATATCAGTGAGAGCTTCCGAGGGATGCGCTGGCCACAGTTTTTTCTCTGTAAAAATACATCTGTAGTTCATGTGAAAAATGCCGTGTGAACCCCGCCCTACTGAGCAAAACGTTACACGAGGGGCCTGGGCCCCGGATGTTTTGGGACCCTAGCAACGCCCCTGCATGAGAGTATCTACACTGATTGGCTCCAATTGAGTTATAGACATGAGGGGATCTAAACTGGTTGGTTCCCAGTGGGTCATAGACATGAGGGTATCTACAATGAGTGGTTCCCATTGGGTCAGATACAAGAGACAATCTTTGCTATGGTTGGCTCCCACTAGGTCATAGACATGATGGGATCTTTACTGGCTGTAGTAATCACTAAAAACATATTACACTCTAGTGTTATTTATAAAAATGCACTGAAAGAAAAGGGTTAATACTTAACTTTTACTAAATATCGAATTAAAAAGAATCATCAATGCAGTGTAAACATATCACGCCACATAACCAAGAAACTGTAGGAAATATAAAAAAAAAAAAACAAGATTCTTAGAGCCGAAAACCATCTAAAAACCAACTGTCAACCATCTGCATAGACTTCAATAGAAAATCTGCTCAGTAGGTCACAGTGAACAGATTTTCTGCCAGATGTTTTTTTTACACTTGTTCATTTTTCTGTCCGATTTCAGGGCAGAGCATTGACTGTTCAGTGCAAAGGGGGATGGCTGCATCTGCAAACCGCGTCCAGAAACCGCTCCCCTTTACGTGCAAAAAAACTACAAAATACCGGTCAGATTATTTTGTGAATGTTGTGTGAATGCATCCCTAGAGTGTAGTAAAGCAAATCACCCCAGAAAATACATTTATCCATGTGACCCAAAATTATTATAGCCGCCCCATGTTTGATGCTCAAAGGGGAGATGTCCACAGGATAATCCACAGCCCTTTTACATACAGCATCCACAACATGAGAAAAAAAAAAGTATATACCTGTGAACAAAGATCCAAATTGTGAGATATGTCCTATAAAGACACTTAATTAGACCCGAATACACCCTGTCTAACCAGGGCTGTCTTAACAGCATTATGGGCCCCTGGGCAGAGCTGTGTCTTTGGCCCCCCCCAACCAACATAACCATACACAGAAACAAATATATCATTATAGATAACATGAACTGATACCCTACAATACCGCCATATAGAGACCATATAGTAGTCAAACACATGCTCAGGTCACCACCACCTTACAGAGACTACAGCACTGATCCAACACAGAAGTAAAATAACCCCTGACCTCCAGGGACTTACAGGAGACATCTTCTCTGATGAGTCATTCTCTTCTCTGATGAGTCATTCTCTTCTCTGATGAGTCATTCTCTTCTCATCCTTTTTCCCTTTTCTTATCCATCCGAGTCAGATCACCATGACAAGTTCTCCCGGAAATGACTCAACCCTGCAGAATTTACCACACAAACACGCTGCTTAGATTTCTCACTTTTCCAACACTTCCTGAACAATTCCTACTTCTGGTAAGGTTGCCCCATGTTAAGTACCTAGGTAGTAATGTTGCCCACCATTAAGTAGGTAAGCGTATAGAACCCAGTAGGTAGGTATAAAGGCCCACTGTAGAGAGGTTTATATGCCTCTTTTAGTTGACAGGTATATATGCCCACTATAGGCATGTATACAGCCCCCTGTAGGTAGAAAAGTAGGTATACAGCACTCTGTAGGTATACAGCCCTCTGTAGATATGTAGGTTAAAAGACCCCTGTAGATAGGTAGGTATACCACCCCCTGTAGACAGATATACTGCCACTTGTAAGAACACATGCCCTCTGTAGTATACAACCCCCTGTAGGTATGTATATATATATGTAGACGTGTCTGTCTCCTGTAGATATACTGTACATGCCCACTGTAGGTATATATGTCCCTTCTAGGTGTATAGCCCCTTGTATGCATACTGCCCCCTGTAGGGATATAGTCCCCTGTAGGTATACAGTACAATGTAGGTAGCTGGCCCCCTTATTAGAAAAAATAAAAAAGATACTCCTCTCTCCTTGTTCCCCTGCTGAGGAGCTAGCTGCAGGAGCTAGCAACACGCCACCTATGCCAGAACATGCCGCCCGGACCCGCTGCCACCCAAGTGCCACCCTGGACAGACTGTCCCCAGCTCTGCTACTAGGTGCTGGTTTTCACTGCTGGTCACCAGCACATGACTCTTTACAGCACGTTGAAAGAATAAAGCCCCGAGCGTCTGCTTTCACTGGCAGGGTAGGTGGCTGCCCAGGCGGACCCACTGTTCTCTCGGGGCACCCGGGCAGTCGACTACCCTGCCCAATGGAAAAGATGTACCTGTGCCTAACTGATGATGACCCACAATATATGAGATGTACTTTGTATTGGACAAGTTGGTCATTGTCTATGAGTATGTTAGTCTCCTATATCATGGGGTAGGTCATTTGTTGACCATTCAGTTATATCTTCTTTAGTAAGTTTTATACTTGTCCTATATTTTATAGGGCTTAACAGGGACAGTCACTTTTTTTTTTGCATTTAACCTCTTTTTGTGGATTCTCTATGCAAATGGAATGTCAATTATCTTGTGGACATCTCTCCTAAGAGCGAAAAACATAGGGTGGCTTTAATCTTTTTGGGTCACGTGGGTAAATGTATTTATCGGAGTGATTTGCTTTACTACACCCTAAGAATCTGGATTTCTTATTAAATCTCCTACAGTCCCTTGTTTACATGGCAGGATATATTTATATTGCATTGATCAATCCTTTTATTTGGGTCTTTAGTAAAAGGTTAAGATTTGATCTTCACTGGTTGGCTCCCAGTGAGTCACAGACCCAAGAGAAGCTACACTGGCTTGCTCCCAGTGGGTCACAGACACAAGGGGAGCTATACTAGTTGGCTCCCAGTGGGTAACAGACACAAGAGGAGATATACCGGTTGGCTCCCAGTGGGTCACAGACACAAGGGGAGCTTCACTGGTTGGCTCTCAGTGGGTCACAAACACAAGGGGAGCTATACTGGTTGGCTCCCAGTGGGTCACAGACACAAGGGGCTCAGGGGACGAGCTTCACTGGTTGGCTCCCAGTGGGTCACAGACACAAGGGGAGCTTCACTGGTTGGCTCCCAGTGGGTCACAGACACAAGGGGAGCTTCACTGGTTGGCTCTCAGTGGGTCACAGACACAAGGGGAGCTATACTTGTTGGCTCCCATTGAGTCACAGACCCAAGAGAAGCTACACTGGCTTGCTCCCAGTGGGTCACAGACACAAGGGGAGCTAAACTGGTTGGCTCCCAGTGGGTCACAGACACACGGGGAGATATACCGGTTGGCTCCCAGTGGGTCACAGACACAAGGGGAGCTTCACTGGTTGGCTCCCAGTGGGTCACAGACACAAGGGGAGCTTCACTGGTTGGCTCTCAGTGGGTCACAGACACAAGGGGAGCTTCACTGGTTGGCTCTCAGTGGGTCACAGACACAAGGGGATTTTCACTGGTTGGCTCTCCCACACACTAGAACTTTCCACCATGCAATATCTATGGAGCCACGTGTGACAGCATACATATTCACCAGTAGGTGGCAGCATCGTCTCTATTAACATCCCCCATAAACACATAAAAATATACACTGGCTCATAACTGCATTCGTCCAGCAACCAACTTGTTCCTGGAAGCAGGATCTGCACTGGGATACTAGAAATTGTGCAGCCTCTCCAGCGTCTACATCAGGTCTCTTCTTCAGGTATATAATAACAAATTATCTGAAGTAACTGACATGTATCTATAACAAATGCACATATAAAACAGGATAACAGAGGGAGCTCTCCTCTTTCCATCCACCCTATGGCTCTTTCTCTGTTTCTTATGACTATCTCTCTCTCCTTTTCTCCCTCTTTTTCCCACCCACCCTATGTCTCTCCTCTCTCCCCTCTCCCTCTGTTTCTTATGACTATCTCTCTTTCCCTTTCCCCTTCTCTTTCCACCCACCCTATGGCTCTCCCTCTGTTTCTTGTGGGTATCTCTTTTTCCCTTTCTCCCTCTTCTTACCATCTCCCCTAAGGCTTTCCCCCATTTCTTATAATTATGTATTCTTCCCTTTCTCTCACCTGTTTCCACCTACCCTATGGCTCTCCTTCCATTTATTATGGCTATCATTTCTTCCCTTTCTCCCTCTTCTTTCCATCCACCCTATAGTTCTCCCCCTGTTTCTTATGACTATCTCTCTGTCCCTTTCTACTTCCTCTTTCCATCAACCCTATGGCTCTTCCTCCATTTCGTTATCACTATCACTTCTTCCGTTTCTCCCTCTTCTTTCCATCCACCTTATGGCTCTCCTTCCATTTACTATGGCTATCGCTTTCTGTCTTTCTTTATCTACCACACCTTCTTCCACCCTTCCCCCAATCCCTGAATTTATTCCTTATTTTCTCCTTCTTCCAAGGACCCATAAGAGATAACTGGGTGAAGTATTGATCATTTCTAATCATTGTCTCTTCATATTTGTAGGTGAACTTTTCTTCAAGCTCCCCGGTGGAAGTTCCTCCTCATAAAGCAGTAAAAATGACGGCTTCTGTGATGAAAGCACAACTGGTTGTACCGTACCGGGCCAAAGTCAGCACCCTCTTTGGATTTGAAACGGAGATTGAAGGAACCTGGGATGGAGCTTCACTGTATGATATGAATGTTACTCAAGAGGATTGGGACATATAAGAATTTCTGCAAATATAACCAAGAGCAGATACTAGCAGGCATTTACTAAAGCTGAGCACCAGCCACATAATGCAATTATTATCATTAAGCTTCTGCAGTTCAATGAAACGCTTCTCTATATAATGCAATAATAGCAAAAGTTAAGTAACAAAGCAAAAAGTCAGCCAGTAACACGGCCGGACGATGGATTTCTATAGTGCGTCATTCAACGAAGGAGGAATAATGAGGGGAAACCTTATTTAATTTAAGTTATTTTAAAAACTATTGGCAAATCTGACAGCCATATTGTATGGATATTGCTAAACAATGTATACAAATAGTTGTGTATGGAAAATTTTAGATGTGTGTAAATGCCAGGTGTATCTCCAATACTGGGAAATTCGGGGAAATTCTTATTTGTAATAGTTACAGAGTTACATATTTTGTAAGGCTGAAAAATACAGAAGTCCATCCAGTTCAGCCAATTGTGCAATAGTGTTGATCCAGAGGAAAGCAAAAACCCCCATGAGGTAGAAGCCAATTGTCATCATTTTAAGGAAAAATTTCCATCCCAACTCCAATCTGGCAACCAGAATAAATCCCTGGATCGGCGACCCTTCTCCAGAATCCTGGTCACTATAACTTGTTATTACATCTAGAAATGTATCCAGACCCTTCTCCAGACTCCTGGTCACTATAACCTGTTATTTTATTACATCTAGAAATATATCCAGACCCTTCTCCAGAATCCTGGTCACTATAACCTTTTATATTATTACCGTATATACTCAAGTATAAGCCGACCCGAGTATAAGCCGAGGCACCTACTTTTGCCACAAAAACCGGGAAAGCTTATTGACTCGAGTATTAGCCTAGAGTGGAAAACGCAGCGGATACTGATAAATTTTAAAAATAAAAATAGATACCAATAAATTTACATAGGCAGTTTAATGTCCCCATAGGCAGGTATAGGCTGGTATAGGCAGTTTAATGTCCCCCATAGGCAGGTATAGGCTGGTATAGGCAGTTTAATGTCCCCCATAGGCAGATATGCTGGTATAGGCAGTTTAATGTCCTCCATAGGCAGATATGCTGGTATAGGCAGTTTAATGTCCTCCATAGGCAGGTTATAGGCAGGTATAGGTCGTTATAGGCAGGTATAGGAAGCTATATGTCCCCATAGGCAGGCTATAGGCAGGTAATTGCCCCCATAGGCAAGTTATAGGTAGGTATAGTCCCCCTAGGTAGGTTATAGGCAGGTACAGTCCTCCTAGGTAGGTTATAGGCAGGTACAGTCCCCCTAGGTAGGTTAAAGCCAGGTACAGTCCCCCTAGGTAGGTTATAGCCAGGTACAGTCCCCCTAGGTAGGTTATAGGCAGGTATAGTCCCCCTAGGTAGGTTATAGGCAGGTACAGTCCTCCTAGGCAGATATAGGCAGATACATTCCCCCTAGGCAGATATAGGCAGGTATAGTCCCCCTAGGCAGATATAGGCAGGTACAGTCTCCCTAGGCAGATATAGGCAGGCATAGGCAGGCACATTCCCCCTAGGCAGATATAGGCAGGTACAGTCCCCCTAGGCAGATATAGGCAGGTACAGTCCCCCTAGGCAGATATAGGCAGGCATAGGCAGGCACATTCCCCCTAGGCAGATATAGGCAGGTACAGTCCCCATAGGCCGATATAGCCAGGTACAGTCCCCCTAGGCAGGCGATAAGCAGGCATGGGCAGGCTTTTTAAACAAAAAAAAAAACACTTACCTGGCTCCCCCCGCTGCTCCGTCTCCCGGGCGCTCCGCCTCCTCGCCGTCCGGCCTCCCGTGCGCTCTCAAGCATCTTCTCGGCACAGGCGGGTGACGTCATCAGGCCCGCTGCCTGTGCTGGGAGCTCCGGACGGCCACGATTCTGCGGCCGCCCGGGGACCACTGCGGGGCAGGGAGCGCTCGCTCTCTGCTCCGCAGTGGTATCCCTTCACCTATATGCGCTCCGGAGGAGTCGCATATAGGTGAAGGGATCGCGGACAGTGCCCGGGCCAGCGCAGCGCCCGGACACTGTGCGCTTACTCGGCCTTCAGTTATATGCGCTCCCTGAGGAGCCGCATATAGCTGAAGTGTCCCTGCCGGCGCACGGGCCATCGTAGCGCCCGAGCACCGACAGTGACTCGAGTATAAGCCGAGGGGGGATTTTTCAGCCCATTTTTTGGGCTGAAAAACTCGGCTTATACTCGAGTATATACGGTACATCTAGAAATGTATCCAGACCCTTCTCCAGAATCCTGGTTACTATAACTTGTTATTACATCTAGAAATGTATCCAGACCCTTCTCCAGAATCCTGGTTACTATAACTTGTTATTACATCTAGAAATTTATTCAGTCCCTTCTCCAGAATCCTGGTCACTATAACTTGTTATATTATTACATCTAGAAATGTATCCAGACCCTTCTCCAGAATCCCGGTCACTATAACTTGTTATATTAGTACATCTAGAAATGTATCCAAACCCTTCTCCAGAATCCTGGTCACTATAATCTGTTATATTATTACATCTAGAAATGTATCCAGACCCTTCTCCAGAATCCTGGTCACTATAACCTGTTACATTATTACATCTAGAAATGTATCCAGACCCTTCTCCAGAATCCTGGTCACTATAACCTGTTACATTATTACATCTAGAAATGTCTCCAGATCCTTCTCTAGAATCCTGGTCACTATAACTTGTTATAGTATTACACTCTATGTATCCAGATCCTGTGTATACTCCTTTGGTGAGTTCCACATGACCCTTTCCCCTGGCAGAGACCTCCTCAGTCTAAGTTCTATTACAGGAATGAATCATCTCCTATGTTATAGGTAATGCAGTCACATGGTGTTACTAGTATGTTTCTATAGAGTCTGATTATTGATTTTATATCTTTAATCTCATTATAAGCTGTTGCTAAACTGCCAAAATCTAATAAAATCTTTGGCTCCCTGTGCCGTGTGTTCTTCACTATCTGCCTATATTCCAGAATGATCTTATTTGTAAACACAGAGCCGTCATAATAGAATTATGGACTCCGGGCATAGTACTGCATTGGTCCCTGCCCAAATACATGACGTTACACTAGGCCATGCCTCTTGCCACCCCAAGCACACTCATATTATCACGCCACTTACTGTATGTCTAGACACTGGCGGCCTTCAACCTAGAAGTCTAATTGTCAGGGCAGGGAGCCTTTGGCTTCCTTCTCCACTATGGTTTTTTGACTGTTTGCACGTCCTAAAAAACACAAAAAAGTTAAATAAGCAAAGCCAACCAAGGGATCCAGGGTATGTTTTTTGTATTTCTAGGACATGTATATACCACCTGGGGCCCCCTTAATTGTTGGCAACTGTCTAGTGTGACCAATGGAAAAGATGGCCCTGTGTAAAAATCCTCAGTCGACATCTCTAGAGCTGACACTGCGGGCGACATATATGAACTGGTCAATTTCACTGTTCTAGAGAGAAATGTGGCAAAAGTGAATGTTCTGCCAAGTTTGGTGCATACCTGACACTTTATAATGCGGCAAATATGTGAGGGCATTGGTGGGGGCGTGTTGCACCACTTTTGTTGGATTAGACACATTTGTGAATGTGGGACGGAAACACTAGGGGCGACATGTATGTATTTTGGCGCTAAGGTGCCATTTTTTAGTAGCGTAGAATTCACCTGAATCTATGAACCAGTTCTACTGTGGGTCATAGATTTAGTGCTTTCTAGCTACAAAGCGACACTTCAGGCTCAGCTAAACCACTTTTAAATAGGTCTGCCTGTTTCAGCGGTAATGTGCCCAGTTTTGCCGTACTAAAGTCATAACTGTGTCGAATACTATGGTTGTAGTGCAACGCCTCCAGAAGGCCTCAGTCTGGTATTTACAGAGTTATCGTAGTGTTATCAGTGATTACAAACACATCACAGCCGGCTGGAAATTAAGAAAAGGTGTTAGAATAGTTTCTCAGTGACTTGAAATGATGGTAGTGACCTTGTATGCTGCACCACAAGTTCCATCAAGACCTGTCAAGTGCCAGCTATTGCTGTATGTCGAATAAAGGCCGACCCACTGGCCGACATTTTGATGAACCAAAATTAGTGTACAATACAAAAGTATAAAAAAAAGTATTTTGTATTAGGTACCGAATGAGCAGGCAGGTGTAGAAGAACACTATAATGATTGCAATAAGTAGAGATGCTGAGAGAGCTGTCGGTGGCAAATTTGACTAAAGGAGCAGCGGCAAGTTTGAATTCAGCTGGAGGACCGGCAGTAAGTTTAAATGTCAGGGCAGGAGTCGGAGGATCAGAGGATGCCGGCAGCTGCGGGGATGTGAGTGGAGTGCACGGGAAAATGTATACTTCTCTCTCTGTCGCTGCCTTTCCTATCAACCAATGAAACCAGCCCAGCAAAGCCCCAATTAGCCCAGCAGATGAATTTAATGAGAAGTCCAGAAGAGAGGCCACAGGAGTGACAAAGTGCACCAGCGGCGACATAGGCAGCGGAAGTGACCGTGGTCCCAGCAGGATATCTGCAGCCAAGCCGAGTAAGAACACAGTGCCTGTAAGATCAAGCTTAAGGGTAGTGAATAAAGTAAAAAGTAATACCTCTTGGAAATAAAACTGCTTCAAAAAAGAGCCGTTCTATCTTCACTCCAGAGGAGGTGGAATTTATTAAGGACAGGGAACAATGGAAGTCAAAGACTCTCATGCTATTGGTTCTAGGACTGCATTTTTCTTAAATACAAACAAAGGAATACAAACAATGCAATAATGAGATTCTGACATTACAGCGTAAAATAGAGGATGTTAAATTTAACATGAAAATGTGTCTCGCAGGAAAAAGAAAGCAATTACTAAAGAGGCTAAAAATATGCACCAGAAAATAAGGAGGCTAAAAAATAGAAAAGCGTTAATCTTGGATAACAGCGGTATGTTAAAGGAAAAACTGAATAATGAGTCTAGATTAAGGGAGATTAGGCACGGAAAACAGGTAGAATCTGAGGATGAGGAAGAAGAGATGGAGGCAGAAGAGAAGGGGGAAAACATAGCAGGTTTAGAGCCTTCAGGCACTTTTGAGGAACCGTCTCAAATTAGTAGTAGTGGGATCCCCCCGCAACAGGAGGTTCTCTGAGAGATAAAGGAAGGTGATACTGGTAACCCTGGGGGTACATCAATGGAAGAAATCCCACCAAAATTATGTTAATAAAATGACCTTTTTAACAAGTAACGAGTCACTATCTTACATGAACATCATAACCTGGCTAAGCAGATACAGAGAGGTTGTCCAGTTTACAACAAAAAAAAGGATGAATACAGTATATGGTCAGATACCTCAGAAACACTGTCACTCATATACTATCCTCCACCTTCCTAGACACAGAATCCTGGTCTTTTACCAGGGGCAGCTGAGGTTCTGCCATTAGTGTGACGACCTCACATATTTCAGTGCTCAATGTAGAGCATGGGAGTGTGCATTGTGTGGGGAGATAGGAAATCTTGTGACAAGATTCGCTGTCATCTGTGTGGTGATTTAGGTCATCCCTTTATTCGGTGCCGTCACTACTTCGCCAATGTCCTCACAGAAGATGGGAGAGAGCAAGGGACCGGAGTATGTGGGAAAGAAGGCGGATGAGAGGAACAACTAAGGCGAAGGGGCTGAGGGGGGCGATGTTGAGGAAGATTAAGACAACAGCACAGAAAAGACGCTAAACCTAGAAACAGTAGGGAAGAAGTTAAGAGCTAGAGGAAGAGTGGGCAGCTAACTCTCACTGGAATGGGATCACTCTACCCCTTTAACCCCTACTGACCTATGACGTATTAATACGCCATAGCGCAGGTAAGCTGCTTTGAAACGGGATTGCGGCGCGATCCCGTTTCACAGCCGCCGGGTATTAGCGGCTATTTGCAGTTAACACCCGGCTGTTTCAGCGTGGGTGGGCGGCGCCGCCCGCCTGTGCTGTTTAACCCCTTAGACGCCACGGCAAAGATGGCCGCAGCGTCTAAATGAATTAAAAACGGTGCTGCGCACCATTCCTCACTCCGATGGGGACATCAGCGATAAGATTGCTGAGTCCTGACAGGCTAACATGGCAGCGGGGAGCCTTGTGAAGGCTCCAATCACTGCCATGTTCACGTTTGCCCCACTTCCGGCCAAGACCAGGCGGCTTAACACCAGAATTCTATAAGACCTTTAAAGACATCTTGGTTCCTCTCTTGACGGAAGTCATAAATGAGTATTTATCCTCCGACACTCTTCCCAAAGTCAATAAAAAGGTCTGCCCTGATACCTATTAAAGGGTAAGGATCCATCCCACATGAGAATTGGCATCCCATAGTGCTGCTCAATGTGGACAGAAAGATTTTGGCAAAAGTGCTTTTTAATAGACTGATAAAATTTGCCTCTTTGCTTCTTTCACCGGCCAAGCACTGAGTACCTCTGGTCCACTCTTTTGAGATATAGCCTGCCAGGTAAAGGAGGTGGGGTTTGTAGATTGGTTAAAGACATTGTACAGAGGGGCTGAGAGCTTTCTGCTTGTAAACGGATGGATTGGTCGGCCTTTCGAGGCTAGGTTATGCGTGTGTCAGGCCCCTTGCTATACGTGTTTGCAATTGACCCCTTCCTATGAAGGCTAGATTTTGGACCATTGGCGGGGGTGAGGATGGGTCTGCGGACATCAGCGCCATCATTGAGGGTCGTCGCCTGTGCGAATGATGTCATTATCTTTGTTTCTTCATCGGAGGAGGTGGATTGGGTGATGTCGGAAGTGGAAGGCTATTCAGAGACATCTGGATCCAAGAACTATCGGTAGAAGTATGAAAGTCTCTGATTGGGAGGAGATCCAACTTTTGGTCTTCCGGACACCCTCCTTATGCCCCAGATGAAAATAAAGATTCTAGGCATTGAATTTGGCCAGGGTGGTTACCCAAGGAAAAATTGGGAAGACAGGCTAGACAATGGAACTCAGAAAGTGGATCGGTGGAAAAGATGGTCTTTAACCCTGAGAGAGAGAGTTGATCTTTTCTGCTCCTGTTATTCATCTATTTAGGCAGCAAGTACATTTTCACTGATACTCACCAGGTATGGATCTATAGTCTATTTTTCCAGATGTCATGGGGAAACAGACTTAACCTGATCAAAAGAGAGGTGACTTACCATACGAAGAGACTATGGGGGGTTAGGTATGGTTAACCCTTTGGTATTTTAAACAAATACCTTTGTTAAGCTCAATATAGCAGGCTTCTGGAATGAAGTCTCCCCCGTGGCTACCCGCCTGTCAGGAGTGGTTCCAGTTCCACTTCCAGGATTGAGAGTCAGGAGGTCAAGTGAAGGTCTTTCACGAGTCATATCAATATTTTCCAGCTTATGTTGCCCTGGCTCTGAAGTCAATCTGTTGGTGGAGTCTGGGGATGGTGGAGATAATGACTCTCACCAGGAAATCCCTGGATGAGAAGGTATTGTCGACCCATTTTCAGAGTCCATTGGCCCTCAATGATTGCCTAAACTGGGATCTGAGGGTATGGTTGCATTTGTTAAATTTGGTTATCCCACTGAAAGTTTGGGATATGATATGGTCTGGTGCGACTTTCATGGTGAGCTGTATGTGAGGAGCAATGTGAAATTTAGAAACTCCAAGCACAGAGCTTGTCCTCAGGAGGAATGTGGCAACATGCTTGAAAGCATGGAGCACTTCCTCCTCCTCCTCCAACAATAAAAAAGGGTGGGTGCTTCTATAGTCTGGCCATTGATATCAAGCCTCTCTTATGCAGAGTTGGTCTGTGGAGTACTTAAAAATAGTGATGAGTCGATTGACGATTTTTAAGAAAATCGATTCGATTTTCCGATTTTCAATCTCGATCAATCGCCGATTCCCACTAAAGTCTATGGGAGAAGATGATCAGGTTAATTTTTAGACCGAAACAGGTGAGGAGAAGCTGGAATTACCATCCATAACAGTAAACTGGATACATGGTACAACTTAGTGAAGACAATTTGGCTCTAAGAGTCACAGAAAAAAATTCACAGGCTAAAATAATTCATTCCTTTCAATGGCTAACTGCAAAGATGAGGACAGCGTAGCTATAGGAGGTACAGCGGTGCAGGGGGCCCCTTTGACACATAAGACGACACTGGTATTGGAAATGGCACATGGTAACTGGCAGGAGCCCCCATCCCTTTCTTTACCACGGCCCAAGAACTTCACATATGTGTGGTGGCAGCAAGAACATCCCATTGGGGAACACGGAGGTTCAGCTTGCAGGGCCGTAGTTATAGGGGGTACAGGGGTATTGAGGGCTGCCGCCAGTCATCTATTAACCATCCCAGGGCCCAATGCAGCTAAATCAAATGGGGCCCCACCCATTACTACTTCCTATTTTCTAACATATTACTGGGCCCCTTTTTGATTAGGGCCCCTGACAGGAGTACTTCCCCATTGGCACCCCTTTTATAGTAGCCTGACCCCAAAACCAGCAAATATGACCTTTTGGACACTCAGAATAAAATTTGCACGAAGAACTTAATATTTTAAATAAGATTTTTTTCAATAGGACCACATCAGTGTGGAATGTGTATTTCACATTGTGAAGAAGATGTGCTACAGTTTACTAGTTGGTGACATCGGCAATCGGGCAAAAAAATCATCAGAGATCCACGCTTGATTCATTTCGATGTCAAACGATCCACATTCTCAGGGGAAAGATGGATATGTTTGTCAGTTATCACCTTGCCAGCTGCACTGAATGTACGTTCCGAGATAATTCTGGCTGCTGGGCCGATAAAACTTCTATGGCATGCCGAGCAAGCTCAGGCCATTCATCCAGTTTGGACAACCAGAAGTTGATTGGGTCCGTACCAAGTCCAAAAACATTGGGGTTGAGCCGCAGGTAGTCATGAACCATGGTCTTAAGGCGGTCTCTGTGTGTCTGAATGCTGCCCTGCCTTACAGGCATTGGTGAGGTGGTAAAAACTTTTGTCACATGTCACCCAGTAGGCTTCTGTCACACTGCCTGCTGCTGCGGTGGCGGCTACTTGCTATTCTACTTCTTACTGCTTGCCTAACAGTGTCCTGTAAACTGGCTGTCCCCACAAAACTTCAGCAAGGACATTTTGGGCACAGAATGAAATTTTCTGCAAGAAACCATTATATCACATTGATTTCTTTTGAGAGATTTCCTAACAGTGTCATGTGCACAAGCTACCCCCTCCCCCCCGAAAACCAAGCTGCCCCCCTTCCCCAAAACTGCTGCAAGGAGCTTTTGGGCAATCAAAATAAAGATGGTAAAGATGCAGTCATCAGAAATCTCAAAATCCCTGACTACTACTGTCTAGGATTCCCTAATCTTGCTGTACCCCAACCCTAACTAATCTATCTAGCAGCTTTTCCTTTATGAAATCGCTGGGTAATGATGTGTCTGCCTGCTTTGAAACAAGCACAGCAGAGAGAGCAATGTGTTCAGTTCACAGTCTCTAATCAAAATGGCGTTGACCAGGAAATACAGTCACATATAATAAAACAGGTCAGGGTGATTTTAGCAGCCAAGGGGGATCCCTACACCCTCACTGGTGATGTTCTTGACCCCCTCTGTGCTCTGCATTGATTGGCTGGCCGCCAAAAGTACAGGAAGCAGCGAAAGTGGCTCGGTTTGAAGTCTCAATCTCGATTTTTACCCGATTTTACAGGGGTAAAATTCGGATTGGATCGAGATCTAGATAACCGTAAAAATCGACTCGATTTGAACTTTTCTCGATTAAATCGCTCAACACTATTTAAAAACCCGGGTGGTAGGAAACCGTGTACCTTATTTATAGTTAGTGTAGAGGTTAGGTATTATGCATGTTTTGCACGGTGCCTAGTCTCAATGCGTTGATAAAATCTTCCCAGAGAAACGGTGAGTAGTCACATTCTGGATGACCTTGTGAAGGTACGTTCCATGCAGTTTGGGAGGTTGGGGCCACGAGGGCATCAGCTCTTTGCAGGGGGTTGTCCTATGGGTTTCCCGGATCTCTTAGTCTTTACTATCCTTTTGATGGTCTGACTCTGTACATGAGGTTTTTTGTTTTGTTTTGGAATCTAATGATGTTTGAAAGGTTTGCAGAAACCGAACCAGAGCCTTCAGAGGGGGGATAGGTAAGTAAGAAAGATTAAAATAGCGCGTATACAGTATGTATAGTCGTAAATAGTTGTAAATAGTTTGGATATATTTATATAAAATATGTATGGGGGCATAGATAGGTTGGGAGGGGGAGTGCACGGGGGAGAGAGAAAAGAGTCTGGTGAAGCTTGAACTTGGACTCATGGGACCAGAACTAAGGTGTTGGGATTGGGTGAGTTGATATTCGATATAGTATGTAGGATAAAGTTAGATATAAGTAGTAGGAGTGAGGGGAAAAGAAAAAAATAATAATTTTGATACGTGTAAATATGTATATAAAGAATTTTGTGTATGTAGGTGGGCCACCAGGGAAAAAGATGAAGTGTTAATAGGTGTATCAGTGTGTAGGTGTGTCATGGGGGCTGGCGCGGGTGCTGCGGCCGCCCGCGACCATCCCCTTGCTGCCCGGGCCCCGGCTCTTGTTCACTTACCCGTCCATGCTCCTGTGCTTCCTGCTCCTGCCTGTCCCAGCCGCCGTGCGCGCACTCGGTGCTTAGGGCGCGCGCCCGACGACTGGTCTGGATTTAAAGGGTCAGCGCGCCGGTAATTTGTCAATTGCCGGCCGCTGGTCCTATATAAGGTACACGCCCCCTGCTCTCTCTGCCAGATTGTTGGTGTGCGTAAATGAGTCTTGAGAGTGTTGGAGTTCCGTATTGATTACCCGTGTACCAGTCCGTTCCACTACGTTTCCTGACCTTGCCTGTTTGCCGCCTGTCCTGACCGTCTGCCCGTCTCTGACCACGAACCTCTGCCGCCCGTCCTGACTTCCTGCCTGTCCCCGACTGCGTCTGGTTTTCGATTCTGGTACCACGCTTTTCCCCCCGGCCGCCAATCGCAAGCAAGTTCACGTCAGGGGTAGCGACCTGGTAGCCTCACGCCGCAGCAAGTCCATCCCGCTTTGCGGCGGGCTCTGGTAAATACCGGGGGCTACTTAGACTCCGCTCTCTGGCGTGGCTTAACTATCATCGCTTGCGGTGGTCCAGCAAATCCATTAACCCGTTACACTTTGGGTGTATGTGACTGGACCAGCCCAGTTTTTGTACCCGTTCTGTACATGGTATTATAAATATTTGATTTTGTAAAATGTTTGGATTCATCTTTTAAAATTTCAATAAAAGAGGTCCTCTGGTTAGATGGACGTCAGCTCAAACTGGCCAAAATGGACTGGAAGAAGTTGACCAGTCAAGCTGGATTCTTTCATCCCAATGTTAACTAAAGCCAGGTGACATGATTGGCCAGTAATTGGCCTGTGCGCACGAGCACATTTTTTTTTCAACATTTTAGAAGTCATGTCCCTTACCTGCTATAGGAATTCAGGCTGCCATTTTACCAGATGGATCATACTGGATGGATAAAGGGCCATTTTCTTAGCAGTATTTATGGCCCCAGCGAGTAAAAAACATATCATTAGGACATACTCTCCCTTCCTGATTAGTGTGTGACTGCTGCAGCTGCAGGTGATGAGGAAGCCATGCTCTATGTATGAAGAGGACTGTGTCTGTTTCTCTTCTTATACTTTCTATGTGAATCTGGAAAAAATTAAGAGACCACGAATTAAGAGACCACTGCAAAATTTTCAGTTTCTCATATTTTTCTCTTTAATGGTAAATTTTTGGAGAAAAATGTTCATTGTTATTTTATTAAATAAACTACTGACAAAAGCTTTCCCGAAATTCAAAGCAAAACATTTTGTATTTATTTGAAGTAAATGAGAAATCTTCAAAATAATAAAAATGAAGCAGCAGCGCTGTCAGCCCTCAAATAATGTAAAAGAAAACAAGTTCATATTTATTTAGAAACAATAAGACTTAGGCCTCGTTCACACGGCTTATTCTGGGACGGATTGGAGCCGTACGGCGCGCCATTTTTGCGCTGCATTACGGCTCCAATCCGTCCCCATAACTACGGTAATCCAAAATATCTCATAGAGAACTATGGATTCCGTCTCTTCTCCCCGCTCGGCGAATCCGCCGCGGGGGGAGAAAGTGACATGCACATTATTTACGGCGTGTACGCGCCGTGAATAATGAGTGTCTATGGGGCTGGCGAGCTGCCGGCCCCCCGCCCCGCTGCACGGCTGCCGGCGTAATTGCGGGGCGAAATCCGGCCTCACAATTACGCTGGCAATAAGCCTTATGAGCATTGCCTAATGGTTTAAGTCAGGAAGAGTTAAGAGATGAATATTTGGTGGAATAACCATGACTTTTTTATTCCAATTCCTTTTGGCCTATTCCTAGCACTTTTTTTGCCATCCAGCTTGTCCTTCTGCAAGAGGATTGTGAAGACCACAGCAGGGTTTTTGATACTTTCCTTCATTAAATAAGATTTGGTTCAGGTGATCACATCATCAGAAGCACATTAAGTAGAATGAGGTGGACTTTGGTTGGAATTCAACTGACACTGGAATGGAATGACCGTCAGACATGTAGAGATGCTGATTATTAGAAAAGTGTGCAGTGGTCTCTTAATTTTTTCCAGAGCTGTATATTTGATAACCAGTCTACTAAGTAGTGAAAGTCTTCTGTCTGAGAAGATCAGATATATTTTTAAATAAGGATGGCAATAGGAACCAGTGGGACCAAATATTCCAATATGTGAATAATTGCTCAATAAGATTGAAAATAGTATAAATTGGCTTTTGTAGTCTCTAAAAATGGTTATATAAGATCAATGTGCGAGATAGAATTATTTGTATTTATTGCACCTCTGATAAGATTGAATCGATGGCATAGATAGTGGGATTCTGCCTGCGATAGATAGACCTTAGGAAGCATGGTTGCTAGTGTTGATCGTACGGTTCGAGAAAAGTTAAGTTCGAGTCAAACTACTCGATTTTTTAGAACTCAAGCCGAACTGAACTTCTTACGGTTCGTTCCAGAAAAAAATCACATTCGACACATGCGCTTGACACGGCATTTTTAGTTTCACTTTTAGCTGCTTCCTGTAGTTTTGACAGCCATCCAATCAGTGCACAGCACAGAGGAGCGTCAAAAAAGTCACCACTGAGTGTGTAGGGTTCTCAGTGGTGGCTAAAATCACATGACCCAGTCATATGTATTTCACTGTATTTCCTGGTGAACGCCATTTCCAGTTTACTCTCTGTACTGAATGAACTGCTCTCTGTCTGCTTGCTTTTATGCATGCAGGCACACCATTTCTCAGCGATTTTAGACAGGAAAAGTTGCTAATGAGATTACCTGGGGGGGGGGAGGGACGACAGCAACCTAAGGGAATCATAGACAGCAATAGTTAGGGAGTTTTGTATTGCTGTCTGCATCTTTCCAATCTTTATTCTTAGTGCCCACAAGTTAATTTCTGCTGTTTTGGGGGTCAAGCTATTGCAGAAGGCACCATTAGCAATTCTGCAATAGAAAGAAATTGATTTCAGATTCTGGTTGCTTGGTGCAAATTTGATTGAGCAGCCAAAAGTTCATTTTTGCTGTTTTGGGGGTACAGCTACTGCAGAAGAAATCTCTCCAATAGAAAGAAATCTTTTAAAATACTGTTTGTTTGCTGCAAATTAATGGGATTGAAGAAAACTTTATTTTTCCAGTGTTTGGGATAGAGTTCTTCCATAAGAGACCATTAACAAATCTCCCATAGAAAGAAATCTATTTCTCATATTGTTTGCTTGCTGCAAATAATTGGGATTGAAGAAAACTTTATTTTTTACAGTGTTTGGGATAGAGTTCTACCATAAGAGACCGTTAACAAATACTGGTTTCTTCTTGAAAATTTTCTTGAGGGCCCAAAAGGTCATTTTTGCTGTTTGGTGGGTACAGCTAGTGCAGAAAACACTGTTAGCAAATCTCCTATAAAAAGAAATTTATTTCAAATACTGTTTGCTAGAAGAAAATTTTTTTTTGACTATTTTGGGGGTATTGTTATTGAATAACAGACCATTCCCCAATCTCCCATAGAAAGAAATTTGTTTGAAATTGTGGTTGTTTGCTGTAAATCATTCTGATTAAAGAAAAATAAATTTTTGCGGTTTCTACGCCCTGGGGACATAATGTGTCACTGATGGTAGCCTTTGTTACTTCGGTCCCAGCTCTCTGCAGGTCATTCACTAGGTCCCCCCGTGTGTTTCTGGGATTTTTGCTCACCATCCTTGTCATCATTTTGACCCCACGGGGTGATATCTTGTGTGGAGCCCCAGATGGAGGGAGATTATCAGTGGTCTTGTATGTCTTCCATTTTCTAACTATTGCTCTCACAGTTGATTTCTTCACACCAAGTTGTTTGCCTATTGCAGATTCAATCTTCCCAGCCTGGTGCAAGGCTACAATTTTATTTCTGGTGTCCTTCGACAGCTCTTTGGTTTTCACCATAGTGGAGTTTGGAGTTTGAGGTTGTGGTACATGGTAACTGGCAGGAGCCCCATTTCACTTTTCACACCATGCCCGAAGAACTTGAACTTATGCCTCTGCTTGCAAGCTTTGTACATGTGATATATTTGGTGGCAGCAAGAACATCACAATGGGGAACATGGAGGTTCAGCTGGCACGGACGTAGTTATAGGGGGTGCAGCGGTAGCATCCGCTACGTGTCCCTGCATCCTGAGGGGGCCCAAACGCCCCTTTGACACATAAGAGGACACCGATATTGGAGATGGCACATGGTAACTGGCAGGGGGGCCAATAGGGCAGTACTCCTGTCAGGGGCCCTAATCCAAAAGGGGCCAACAGAAATTTTAAAAAATAGGAACTAGTAATGGGTGGGGGTTCTATATGATTTAGCTGTATGGGGCCTTAAAATGGTATTAGATGACTGATGGCAGCCCTGATAACAGGGGGAGGGGGAGTCATTTCTCTTTTTGCACTAAAGCCCAAGAACTTGGACTTGAAACTCCCAGGGCCTTTTTCCCTGAAGAAGAACAACACTGCAGGCACGATTTGGAAACAGGGAGAGATGCCTGGTGGCACCACACTCCATTGACTCTTCTTCATGACTACAGTGTGCCCTGGCATCCCCTGCAATGTTTCTCAACTCCTAAATTTGTTGGTGTTCCAGATGGTGAGGGATTCTTACTTTTAGATGGAGACAAATCTTTCATACTTTTAGTCAGCCACTAGGGGTGTCCTCAGAACTGCTGCATATTTTTTATTTGGGGTGGGGCTCAGATAGACCTAGCAAGGGTACATTGCTCCACAATAGAAACCAGCTTAACCATTGTTTTAGGTTTTCCCTGGGCAACAATATATGTACCAAAGAAGTCCACTTCTATAATGGTCTCTTACTGTCTTGTCCAAAAGATCAGAGTCTCTGGTTGGAGACATTTACCCACCAGGTGCAGGAGATCAAACATCCGGGAATGTAGCAAATTTCTTTTTAAGCCTCTAGTCATGGACTCTTCAAACCCCCACCATATTAATAACCCCCAGTTGGGCCATTGTCTCTTCTATAAAAAAACCATAGTCTTTGGCTAGCTCTGTGGTTAGGTCAGTAAGGTCTTCTACGTGGCTCCCAGTTGGGAGTTTTCCTATTTCAGCCACCCCTCTTAAAGACTGTAAGCTCGGCCTCTATGTCATCACCAGGTGTCATTTCCTGAACAACACATTTAACACCTTCTTCCCATTTAAATTCCCAGGATATAATCTCATTGGTTGAGCATTTACAGTCTTTCTCAACACAGCAGAGTCTTCCACCAAGAAGCAATTGGTTTCCCATTATGCAACAATTTCGTCTGCACCACGTCCTATCCAGACATGAGCTGTGATTGGCTTTGTATGGAGGTAGCAGAATTTACTCAGCACATAAGTAGGTTGACACACTGCTACTGACCATACAGTAGAGGCAAGTGCACAATACAAATAAAGGTGTGCACCATACTACTCATGCGACCTACTGGACTGACAGCTCCTTTGTCAATAATTCCTGTTTCATGGATCTATTAGCCCAGATTTTTCCACTCAACTACACAGGATATTGTCTTCTTGATACCTTAGTGATATCCATATGACAAGCAGTCTACTGCACTCTGTCTTGGGTTAGGGCCTCTTTACATGGTAGAGCCATAGGCTATTATTTCAGTGGAATTAAGTGCCTGAACTTGGCTGTTACATCGAGAATCCAGCTATAAAATGCAGCCATCTTCCACTGTAAATGGTGTAGACCCAGCTTCTGAGCCCACACCATCTGAGTGCCATAAATGTAGAGCACCCATGAGATTCGTCAACTCTGTTGGGAGACCACAAGAACTGCTCATTTCTTCAGAAGACTCTCCGACATTCTGGGAGAGCTGACAGGTATGAAGTGGGGCTTTTGTGGACAGCATAGGCCTGGTTCTCATCTGCATCATGTGTTCCATCATAGAGTCCATCAAAAATAATGGAAAAAATAGTGCAGAATTATTTTTCCAATAAATGATGGAAACCATGATTGAAACCTAGCAGACTCCATTCTGGTCAATGAGATCTACTGGGTATTGTTCATGTAATGGATCAAATGCTACCTCTAAGACGGATGCTCCAAACAGAAACTCTGATGCAGATGTGAACCTTACATAAGTTACATGGAATAAACACAATACAAGTCAATAGAAAGGAGTCAAGGATTGGAAAGTCAATCATGGGGCTGGTTCTGTGGAGTGGGGGCCTCATGAAACCATAAGAGATAGGTAGGACCATCATACTAATGGTGAGAAGTAGATGTGAGATACGACTTTCTTCTGCGGAGTTTGGAAGTTCTTAGAATTTTAGAGAGGACAATGAGCGACATTGGAGTAGGAGTGTGGGAGTGAGGACCAGGGGGTATCGGGTATTTAAGGCATCAGATATAGTCAACATAGGTAGTTAGGAACATAAGATGAAAGCTAGATGTGTAGGAGAACAGAAAAGGATTAGAACAAGGGAACATTTTACCATGTTTAAACTATCTGGACGCTTTCAGAGAAAGGAAGCATTTCTGACCACCTCACCGGACCGCATCGTGTATAAAAACACATAGGTGATTGTTACTGTTAGCAGTGATCTTAAGTAAATGTATCAGTATACTTGAAGGCCAACGAGATAACCAGACCAGATGCATTAACAAAGACCCGTCAAAGTGCAGATTAATTTGAGCAAAAAAAAGCAAGAGATCAAAAGTAACAGAAATCTAACGAATTTATTATTGTGCAATTATGATTCAGCTCCTTATAATACCACTTTCCAAAGAAGAAAACTGAATAAATCCTAAAGAATTGTTGACACCATGAGAAACGTTTGAACGATGTATATATCAGGAACAAGTTGAAATCGGCAGGTTTTATGTGCGAGATCGAAATTTTTCAGATCATCGAGATAATTTAAGGTCAAAGTCAGTGCATCATCTATTAAGAATCGCGCGTCATTTTTCTGGCGGCTTCCTGTCATTTTGGGGGCTGCCAGCTAAAATCATATAACATATAAGCAGGGTGATTGTGTGTGCAGACGTCATGACTGGGATGTTTATGGGTTTTGCGATGTGTGATGAAAAAATCACAAGACCGCGACGTTTAAACATATAACATACCCTGACCCATTGTTTTTTTTATTTATTTTTTTTTTTTTTCAGCCCTTAGTGTCTCTCAGCGACTCAGTAGGAATAGTGACGTAGTCCGCTCTGCCTGTGTCCAACAGCGACAGCTCCGCTAAATTTAGTGTCCTATTCTGCACAGATTAAACCTCTACAATTAGTGTGAAATTTCCAATTTAGTTTAGATTAGGAGGATTTTTGAAGATTTTATGTAGTTAGCTAGAGAATTTTAAATGCAGCATCTACCGCTGTAAATTCGACGCTGGTGGGAGAGCGGGCGAACACAGACAAGAGCTCTATCTATAAGAGAGAACACTGGATAAATGTTTCGACCAAGACTCAGTGGTAGACATTGTAAGTGATGGAATATTCTTTATTATCAACAGTCTTGCAATTGGAAATATTTCCTGATATTGGGTCAGCCTGAACTTATATTGATAAACATCATTTCTAGTAACTGCAGTCTCTTTGTTATATGCAAAACTCCACTTTTAGTATCATCTACAGTTCAGATATGGTGTTTCATTTTCAATTTTAACCCATTACAGCTGTGCCCTGTTTAATATAACCACCTTGCAGATAAATTACAATCCAGCAATCATAGTAGTCAGCACAGTTGTTTGTTGCCATAAATACCGTGTATTCATACGAATACATCACAGTTACTTGTTTTTTTTACTTTTGCGCACCCACATTGTTCATTGACCAGCATCTACATAAATCTTAAAACAGCAATTCTATATTCACCCACATGTTAAAATGAAAGGTGCAAAAAATACCGTTTTATTTATACCTAAAACAAAACATTACGTTTTTTTGACTTTTTGCACACCCATGCATGTTTCATTTGAACGCAGCATACTACGTAAATCTTAGTAAACGACAATTCTATAATTCACCACAGGTGAATTGCAAGGTGGCAAAAAAAATACTCGTTTTTATGTATACAACAACATAACAATACGTGTTTTGTTTGACTTTTACACACCCAGCATTGTTCCAGTTGATGAAGCATCTACGTAAATCTTAAACAGCAATTCTAATGTTCACCACGAGGTGAGAATTGAAAGGTGCAAAAAATATCCAGTTATAATTATACCAAAACATAATATTGACAGTGTTTTGAGACTTTTGCGCACCCACATTGTTCATTGACGCAGTTATCTAACGTAAATCTTTAAACAGCAAATTCTATATTCACCACAGTGTGAAATTGAAAGGTGTCAAAAAATACCGTTTAATATACCAAAACATAATAGTTACAGTTTTGTTTGTCTTTTTCTCACCCAGCATGTGTCTTCATTGACGCAGGATCTACGTAAATCTTTAAACAGCATTCTATCATCACCACAGGTGAACGAAAGTGCTAAAAATCCCGTTTATTATACCAAAAACATAACCTTTACTTGTTTTTTGAACTTTTGCACACCCACATTAGTTCATTGACGCATGCATTCTACGTAAATCCTTAAAAGCAGCACTTCTTATATGCACCACCAGGTAATTGGATAAGGTGCTATAAATACCGATTTAATAATACCCAAAACAATATCAGTTACTTGTTTTTTTGACTTTTGCACCACCCACACTGTAACATTGACGCAGCATCTACGAAAATCTTAGAAACAGCAATTCTATATTCGACCCACAGGATGAACGGAAAGGTGCAAAAAATACCGATGTTATTATAACCAAAACGATAACAGTTAGAACGTGTTTTTGACATTATTGCACACCCAGCCATTGTTCATTGACGCAGCATACTAACGTAAAATCATTAAAAACATCAATTCTAAATTCACCGTGCAGGTGTAATTGAAAGTGCAAAAATACCGGTTTATTATACCAAACATAACAATACGTAGTTGTTTATTGGACTTTTGCCCAGTCCAAGATTTGTTATGGACACCTTGCAGTTTAAATTTGGAATCCAGCAGTTTTTTGTTTTTTATTAGAGGGAGTTTGGAGAATAGCGTTGATTTGCCTTCTTTTAACTAAAGACAATTCCAAAACAATCCATACCCTACTCAAATTTTTATATTTCTGAACAGGAGGCAAAAGTGCCAGCGTGGTAACGAGCAAAGAGTGGGGGTAGACACATGGAGGTAGAGGTACGAGAGAAGGTTGCTCCTCCAGTCTGTCAACTAAGCACGCATGCCATCGGAATCTATCATTGCAGAACCGTCAGGCCTGTTCCTCGCTGGGGTCCAGGGCCCTGTGAATCTAAGTCACGAACAATACCGTCTTCGCAATTACTGTCCTTTCCCGGGTTAAATGCAACGCAGTCAGCAGTCTTACCTCCTCGTCCTCCCAGACTCGCCAACAAATGTTAGTCATCAGTCATCATCAAGCATCCGTCCAAACATTGAAGCACCCAAATGTCCCAACGTACGTGTACCCACCACTGTGGATAATCCATTGTACTGAAGACATCTTTATGACAAAATGCGGTGTCGGGGTCAAAGTCATGTTTAAAAGATCAAGAGGAGTAATTTAGTCTGCTCTGACGGCCCATTGATACTGAGCCATCAGGAGAGGGAAGGAACCGTGGTCAATGTTGCAAAAAATCCCGGGCGGCGGCAACGCCTTTGCATTCCCCTACTTGTAGCCGCCAGCTTTCTGGATGCAGAAGAGTCAGTGACGACCAAGTCACCGATGTTGAGGATGATGATGTATGATTGACATGCGGATCCCATCCTGGTGCTTTTTCCGCAGAATTTGCTTGCTAGCGCTTCATCAGGTGTACAGGAGGAAAGATGATGGGGAAGTGTCAATACGGGTCCGCGCCACAAAAAAGAGAGGGCGGTCGCAGAAGTCCCGCAGGGATTATGATTTCGCCAGCCACGTCCAGCGCAAACCCCGCTCCTCGCTTATCGCCGTCAAAAAGTACAGGACCTCTCAAGCCATGGGGCTTCTTTGAGCAATCCTCTGATTCACCCAACGATGGTCATATGCCGTCCTTTCGCCGTAAACACATAATAGATGCAAGAACCGTGCTAATGGTACCAACCAGCCAACATGTCCTAAAAAAGGTCACATGCAGCGGAATGCATATTAGAAATGAGGAACACTGGCCAAAAAAGCCAGAACCCGACGCCGGGCCTCCAACCACTGTCACAATCCCTGTCTCCGCCTTCCTCCGTCACCTACCAAGCGTTCCTCAGCTCCCATTCTCGTCTATAGTCATGATTCAGGAGATCATCCGTCCGCTTCAACCTCCCACCGTGCGCCCGAGTACCACCAGCAACCACCAGAGACACATCCTACCGCCTTCTCCATCCGCCAGTTTGACGAACCTGCCCGCCGTAACAGTGGTCCAGGCTCTAGCCAGCCACCTTCTTCTTTCCAGTTTGGGAGCATAAGAAACACTTTAAAAACTAAAACAAAACCGGCAAACCATCCCAAAGCCAAAAGCCTGAATGTCGCATTGGAGTCCTGGCTTTTGGCCTGTTGAAATGTTGGCCTTTCCTTCTGGTGGACACGAGATGTGTTCCGCCACGGTCATGGCCCTCCGCCTGCCCCCAATACCAGATGCCGATCAGGCATTCTTTGCCAGAAAAGCCCGAGTCCCTTTGCCCAGCCAGCCACTGTCGTTCTTTCACAAAATTTACTAAGCGCGTTGTCTGCATCTGTGTCCAGTTAAAAGTCCCATCTAACCACCGAACACATGGACTAGTAGCACGGCCAAGGCCGCTATCTCTCTGTGACAGCTCACTGGTCAGAGCTGGGTGGGATTGTCTCTGGGGTGACGGAGTGGTCTCTCGAGGCTCGCGCACGCTCTTCAAAACCGCAGGGATGGTGCAGGGCTCTTTTCACCCATGGTCCTCTGAGAGGCAACACGTAGCCCAGAGGACCCCAGGCCGTGTTGAAATTAATCTGCGCCTTGGGAGACCGTCCACTACGACAGTCAGCGCTGTGACGCTCTCTCTGCAACGAGACCGAGCGCTGGAGCTGGGTGACAAGAACCTTGTTGCCAGGCAAGGGAGGTGTGCGATAACGGTGTTAAAACTAGCTGGCGCGCCCTAAAATCGGATAGCCGGAGCACATCCCTTGCCCTGCACATGTCCAATAGAACTCTTGTTCGTCCATAAATTTCTAAAGATGAGCAACCCGTGGTCCTGGACTGGCCTGCAGTAAGAAGCTCGAGGTCTGAGTTGCGCACTCATATCCTCCGTTTCGCTCACCTTGCTTCGTCCGAGCCTTGCCTGTCTGTTGCAAGGCGTCAGCTCATTTCGGCCTTCCTTCCCGTCGAAACCGTCTCATTGTTTGACTTGTAGGCAGACACGCTGGAATTCCACCCTCAGCCCACATGCTGCCCAACAATTGTGGGGACATCGCAATCCATTACACAGTGCGAAGTAGACACATTGTCCTGACAAGCAAGCGTGGCCGGACCTCTGGTGTAGTTGAGCCACCGCGAGTGTAGGCAGTGAAAGACTCGACCATCCGTTGCCAGTTTTGAAGACGCCACCAAAAATGGTCAGTGCGGACGATGCCGCATTGTCCAGCAGGTGCATTGTGGTGTCTTAGGTTCAGGAACGATCGTATGGACACCTTCTGAAACATCAGTGTCCCCGCCAAGCCGACGGAGTGAGGAGACGTACAACAGATGCAGACACCTGGAGCCTTTCTCTCTCCGTCAAATCCACAAGGCCCGACAGTTTCTCAATTTTAGATCGGTCTCATTAGCATGGTTCAGGTCCAGAGCTAGTTCAAAGGCTGCACCTCAGCTCTCAGGAGCATTAACTGAGGCAATTCAGGGCTGTGTTGAAGCTGTGCCGTAGGAAGCTAGGAGGAGGTAATCCTAGACACCGGACGTCCCTAGCCCTTGGAAAGTGTTGGCGGTAAGAAATTGTGAGCCAGATTGAGTAATATAATTTGCCTTGTGCCCCTCCCAACCCGAGGCTTGGGAACTTCAAGGCTCTGTCTCTCATAATATGACTTTGTATGTCTCCAATTTCCTCCAACAGATCCTCCATTAAGGCGCAGCCAAAATGAACAAGCCGTATTTTACTAGGTGGCCACCTCCTTGATCCTCCCCGGTACAAAACAAAACTCAGCACTTTCCTTCCACCCCACCCAAATAGAGAGTAAAAATCAGGAAATGGAACCTTGCTGATTGATCAACTGGAGCTATCTGTTTCAGTCTGTGCTTCACTTTCTTCAAATGTCACGTGGAAACAATGCCAGCGACGTGACAGCACGTAAGTGAGCCAAGATAGCCGCACCTCAGCAGTCGCAGCAGCAGCAAGGTGTGCAAAGCTAATGGGTTTACCCTCTGGCAAATTCTTTATTTACCTACCTTCTCCAACGCATGCAAAAAGGGGCAGGCCACACATACAACACCCAGAGACCACTAAATCATGGTTCATGCGACTAATCTGCGTCTCAACACCGAAGTTTTTGTATGTGTTTACCGGACCCAATAGACTCTGGTGTTATCCAAAATGGACGAATGGCCCGAGCTGGCTCGCCACGCAACGCCATAGAGTTGTTGTCCTGCCCAAGCAGAGTCCAGCGTCAAATCTAGCTGACCTTTCCGAGCACATCCGTGATGGAGTCATTACAGGACAAACGCATCCGCTTTCCACTAGATAATGTGGACTCGATTGACTTTCTCAAGATGATTCAGGCATGGATCTCTGATGATTTAGTGGCCCCGCAATGCCGTCGGTCACCGATTAGTTCTGGTCTACTTGCAACGAGTTCCTCATCCAACATAAATGGTCCTAATTACAAAACTTATTTTTAAAATGATCATTTACTTATTGCAATTTTATAACTCAAATCAACAGTTCATTTGTGCTGGAAATTTGCATGTGAGTAGACTAAAGATACAACGGTTTCATGACAAAAGCCATATCCATTAACACACTTCAACATTATAATTATTCACAATGTCAATGGTTGTTGGGGTCATGTTGCCACACATCCAATTTAAAACAGTTGGCAGAGACCGTACCCCGTATAAAAAATATAAATAAATGATAATGTCCAGTTAGACTGTGAATACAGCAATAAACATGGTACCTTTGGAACAGAAATGTAGGCTTCTAATAGCCAATTCTCCTTCACAATTTTTTACATGGCTGATAATCATTATTTAAATAATTTTATTGGGGTCATAGTTGCTGTGCGATAAAGCTATAATCATGGGTCCCTTTTTGGAAGCAGAAAATGTGTCCTTCTAAGTGGCATTTTGATCCCTCAAGAATCCACCGAATTATTTAACAGTGGCTGTAGAAGTCATATTATAATTTTTTTGGGGTCAAGTATGCTGTGAGTACAGACAATAAACATTGTCCTTTGGAACAGAAAAGTGTGCTTCTAAGAGGCATTTCACCTTCACAATTTTTTAAAAGTGGCTGAGAAGACATTTTTATAATTTTTTGTTTTTGGTCAATGCTGAGCTTTTAGGAAATGCAGCGAATAGACAGGGTCCTATTCTAAAAAATGTTTGTTTCTAATAGACCGTGTAGAGTTTCTACACAATTTCCAAAAGATGGCTCATGGTCATGTTTTTGAATTTTTGGGGGGCATATTGTTGCGTGACACATTGTCAGCTATACTAACAGTGTCCAATTTCTAAAAAATGTTGTTATACTAAACAGACATTTGTTCTTCACAATTGTCAAGAAGTGGCTCAATCAGGGTGATGGTGCTTGTCAGAAACAGGAAATGGAAGGACACTGTTAAAGACACATATGTCAAAATGACTTGTGTTTTGCAAGATCTATAACAAAGCTATCAATCCTTAATTGAGACAACACATTTAATGACACATTAGAAAAAAGAGGAACCGAGAGAACCTTGTTGGATTTCCATCCGAAAAAAATTTTAAAAAATGATTGTTTTTCTAGAATTAAAGTACTATATAAAACTTTTGCATGTATACAAAATAGCATGTAACAAAAAAATTCCTCTGAATTGAACAAGGGAGTACCGAAAAGCTTGACCAGAAGTAGTTATTCAATGACATGGAGTATGGAGCACACAGAGAGCAAAGTACAGAGACAAATATCCCTCCATTGACACGTTTGAGGTAAAATGAGAAAAAGATTCCAAGATAAAAGGGCCACCTGGTGTAAAATGAGCGTTAACTCACACATATTTCCAAGTGAATCTCAAATTGGTCCCCACTCATTACGGAGTGTCAAAGCGCGTACCCAGGTATTGACTGTTACTGATGAAGGCTGGAGTTCTCACACTTCCGCTTCCGCACGAAACTGGCATCAATCACGAAGTTTTGTTGCTCGCGTCATTCAGGCATTTTAAAACCTGCGTGTAAATAAGATGACGGACGCCAGCCTGGGCTCTCACCCGCATCCCCACTGTAACGAATCCGCCTCTGGTGCATGCTTGTGGCCACAGGACAGGAATAATCAAGGTCCAGGTGAAACTAAAATGGCTGGTTGAAAGAACTCCTTTTTCCGCACGTTTTAAAGTGGGGTCACTATGCAGGTTTTGGGGCTCATGGCTTGCGTTCCAGACAGGGATAATTTCAATGTCCAGTTCAAGTAAAATGAATGGTTCATTTTCCAACTGCCTTCTAGCAACTTTTAATTTGTGGGTGAAGCAGTTTTACGAGGTCATGCGCTGGTGGTGTACAAGACAGGGATAGTGAATGGTGTGTGACTATTTTTTTCTGTGGCTTTCTATAGCCTAAATGTAGCAGTATCCATTTGATCTGATGTGGCCTGTTTAATGTCCAGCTTCTCCAGCCCTGTTTGGGTGTAAAGAAATGAAGGTGTTGTTGCTCTCAACCATAGACTTTTAATTGTCATCGGAGATGATCTGACTATCCGACTATCTAAAAACCATATATCGGATGAGTGTGCCACAAAACGACTATGCGATCGCTGTCGATAGAGCCAACGTAAATCGGCTCAACACTAAACATGAGATCAAGTCTTCTAAGATTTCTTTCTATATATCTTTCTATTGATATCTATCTATCTATCTATCTATCTATCTATCTATCTATCTAGCTATCTAGCTATCTTCTATCTATCTATCTATCTAATCTATCTATCTATCTATTCTTCTATCATCTCTCTATATTTCTAATGAGATATCTATTCTATCTATCTATCTATCTATCTATCTATTCTATCAATGTTATCTATCTATCTAGATGTTTAGAATCAAAAGTTTCCATTACACATGGGAGAGACCCCCCACCCCTCTGCCTATATGACAAATTTGGGACTGCAATATGAGTATGTCGTGTGAGATTGTAAGTCTTCTAAAGCTTCTCTGAGTTAGAAGAAACATATGTGGGATCATTTTAATGCACACAAAATACACACATGGACGGCTGTGTGTAACATCATGTGGAAAGGTCTAAAAAATCATCCTTTCTGTCCTGTCATTTCAAAAGGGGAAAATTTGGACTTATTGCACAAGACTGAGGTCTTCCGTGGGTGCAATGTTTCTAGATACCTGAAGAGCCTCTTCATCGTACAAACAATTAGACACAAGTACAAACAAGTATGAATGTTCACCATCATACCGGCTCAGGAAGGTAGACTGGTTCTGTGTCACGGATGTAGAAAAGTGCTTTAGTCCGACATGTGCATATCAACCCAAGAACAATAGCAAACGGCCTTGTGAAGATACTGGTGGAAGTTGGTAAGATAATGTCATTTTCCGCAGTGAAACAAGTACTGTATCAACATGGGCTGAAAGGCCACTCTGCCAGGAAGAAACCATTACTCCAAAAGAAATATAGAAAAGCCAGATTAATGTTTGCAAATGCACAGGAACAAAGACCTACATTTCTGGAGACATGCCCTGTGGTCTGATGGAACTAAAATTTAACTATTTGGCCATAATGACCATTGTTATGTTTGGCGGAAAAACAGAGAAGCTTGGAAGTCTAAGAACACCACCCCAACTATGAAACATGGAGGGTGTCGGCATCATGTTGTGGGGTTGTTTTGCTGCAGGAGGGACTGGTGCACTTAAAAATACACAAAATAGATTGCATTATGAGGAAAGAAGATTATGTGGCAATACTGAAGCAACATCTCAAGACATCAGCCAGGAAGTTAAAGCTTGGGCAGAAATGGATCTTCCTAATGGACTATGACCCAAAGCTACTGCCAAACTGGTTACAAGGTGGCTTAAGGAGAACCAAATCAATGTTTTGGAGTGGCCATCACAAAGTCCTGATCTCAATTCTATGCAAAATATATGGGCAAAGCTGAGAAGGCCGGTGCGAGCAAGGCGACCTCCAAACATGGCTCAGTAACACCAGTTCTGTCAGGAAGAATTGGCCAAAATTACCACCAACTAATGTGAGAAGCTTGTGGAAGGGTCCACAACGTTTGACCCAAGTCCTACAGTTTAAGGACAAAGCGACCAAATACTTCTGAAATTGATTGAAATTTCTGACTTTACAGAAAGAAATAAAATTGCCTTAAAAAATCTCCCTCGTTATTCTGCATTTGGCAAATAGAAACAATGTTGGTTCCTAATTGACCTAAAACGGGGAAGGTTTATTCTGATTTCATGTCGAATAGTGAGAAAAACTGCAGAAGGGGCTTTATATATAGGGGATGGAAACTGCTGGTTTCAGCTGTATCTACAGTAAATGGTCCCCTCTTCCCTCATCCTTCTCTATATATAACATTTCGTCTTCCCTCATCCTTATCCTCTATATACAGACTTAGGAGAAGTAAAGGAAACAGATAATGTGCCGTGGTATCACGGCACAGAATGTTATCTCACCTTTTTCAATGCTTTTCAATGACCTTTGTTTACAGAACAGATAACACGTAAAACCGTGATATCACAGTCAAGCTGCACTCTGCTACATCTGTATGTGGTCGCCTCTTCTCTCATCCTTCTCCTCTCTATATGTGGTCCCCTCTTCACTAATCCTTATCCACTATAAATTGTCACCTCTTCCCTCACCCATCTCTTCTAAATATGGTCCTCTCTTATCTCATATTTCTCCTTTATATATGCATATGGTCCCCTCTTTCCTAGACCTTCTCCTCTATGTATAGTTTCCTCTTCCCTCATCCTTGTCCACTGTATTGAAGGTCCCCCTTTCCCTTGTCATTCTGTGCTATATATGTGGCTCAATTTTATTTCATCCCTCTCTGTTCTATATATGGTCCCCTCTTCCCTCATATTTCTCCACTATACATATGGTCCCCTCTTGCCTCATCCTTCTCCTCTATAAAGATGGTACTCTCTTTGCTCATCCTCCTCTGCCATATACATGGTCCCTTCTTACCTCATCCTTCTCTTGTATATACATGGTGCCCACATCCCTCATCCTTCTCTTCTATGTACATGGTCCCCTCTTAGCTCATCCTTCTCTTCTATATACATGGTGCCCACATCCCTCATCCTTCTCTTCTATATACATGGTCCCCTCTTCCCTCATCCTTCTCCACTATACATATGGTCCCCTCTTCCCTCATCTTTCTCCACTATACATATGGTCCCCTCTTCCCTCATCCTTCTCCTCTATATATATATGGTCCTCTCTTTGTTCATCCTCCTCTACCAAATACATGGTCCCTTCTTATCTAATCCTTCTCCTCTATATACATAGTCCTCTCTTTCCTCATCCTCCTCTGCCATATACATAGTCCCCTCTTACCTCACCCTTCTCTTCTATATACATGGTGCCCACATCTCTCATTCTTCTCTTCTATACATATGGTCCCCTCTTACCTCATCCTTCTCCTCTATATACATGTTCATCTCTTTGCTCATCCTCCTTTGCCATATATATGGTCCCCTCTTACCTCATCCTTCTCTTCTATGTACATGGTCCCCTCTTCCATCATCCTTCTCCACTATATACATGGTGCCCACATCCTTCATCCTTCTCTTCTATGTACATGGTCTCCTCTTCCCTCATCCTTCTCCTCGATTTATATAGTCCCCTCTTCAATCTCACACCCAGTGAAGGGTGCAGAATCCCAGGAGCTGTGAGTATTTTTTCTCATATATCATACATGTACATGGGGTCAGGTCAGATTTTATTCTGTTTGGACAGAGATGTCTGAAGCTTAATACCACTTCTTCTTCCTCAAGGAAATGTCATTTTGTCGATAGCAGATGCAGAAGACCATGAACCTTTGTACGCTCCCATCTACCGCCAGCAATGCTTTTCTTTACTAGCAAATAAATTCTGGCAAACAGTGCAGAATGTTACCTTTCTTCTTGTATGACTAAATTGACAAACTGACAAAGTGTCGTTCAGATATGAAACGCGTTGTCTGTAATGGTAAAACAGTCATCGCTTCCCTCACTCGTATATGCACAATCCATAGAGGCTCTTTTGGATTGAGGAGTTTTTCCTATATAACTCCATATATTGATCTAAATTGACAACCAGGTGTTACCATTCCCTCTGTCAATGGGCTGGGTCCGTAGATAGTGTCCAGTCATTGCTGTTCATATATACTACATAGGGACTCTTATAGGGCCTAATGATAAGATCAATGGTAATGATATATTGTTTTTCCTTTTTTGCAATCTAGTTATGGTAGTAAAACAGTCATGTCTGGAGAGGCTCCTCCATAACAACAGCAAGCTACAACCTTGGCCGCTCACCTCTGCACCCAGGCACTATAGCAATTCAAACAACTTCACAGACCACATCCCTTAACTAATTCACACTTTAGGTCCCTTTGTTAATGGGGACTACAGACCAGATCTCAAAATTATATCAGATCCTAGTTTCTTAACTTAATACAGAACCAAACCAGGTCTCTAACTTCAGACCCCAGACCAGACAGAAAATATTTAGGCACCAGAATCGACTCATACACTTAGACCCTATTGACAAAATATATGGTAACACCCAATTATAAGCTAGGCCTTGGCTACGTGGTCATTTTACGTTTTCATACTAGTTTTTGTAATCAAGTATTCAAGTATTTATAGTTGTAAATCAGACATTTTGGGACGGGCTCCACCCTAAATCCAGTAACATCACCTCTCTGGCCTTTCGCTTCTGCACCAATCCTCAGACTCCATTATTAAACAAGTAAATTCAGACCCTAGACCAGATCCCTTACCCAATTAAGACCCCGAACCTCAAAATAATTAGGGACCACAGATCAGTACTGAAATTAATGCAGACTAAGACTTGTTCTCTAAATTATTATAATCTCTAGGGGCGACATTCATGTAATGCCCAAACGCCATTTTGTTTGCGCGCATTATTAGCATAGAATGCTCCTGAATCTATTAACCTGTTCTACTACGGGTCATAGATTTAGCGCCTTCTAGCTCCAAAATGACAAATCAGAGTCAGGTAAACCCCTTGTAACTTGGTCTTCTTGTTTCAGCAGTAATGCACCTGGTTTTGTCCTCCTCCAGTCATAAATGTGTAGAATCATACAGTTGTAATGTGACACCTCCATAATACCCCCCGATCTCAGGCGTATTAAAAAGTGCCGCAGGCGCCCAATAATGCGCCTAATTTTGGAGTGCGTCTGATTATAAATCTAATGAACAGGGCTGTGCCAGTTTTTGGGCTGAAAGGATGCCAGACTACTGGTGCATCCCCATTCATACATGTTGCCCGAGATGCTAAAGTGAATATAGACCCAAATTAGATCACTGTGTTCCATCCTGAGAGTAGAAAAAACAGACTCATGTACGTAGACCCTACTGGCAAAAGATATATGGCAACGCCCAATTATAAGTTCCCTTAGGCCTGGGCTACATGGTCATTTCATTTTATTTTATCAGTCTTTTTGTGAAAGCAAGTATTAATAGTAGTGAAACACAAATCTTAGGAGAAGCTTCTCCATAGGTCCAGTAAGTCAAATCTTCTGCAACCTTCCGAAACATAGCACTGCAAACAAATTCAGACACCAGACCAGATCTCTAACCTAATTCAAACTCCATACCCCTAAATTAATAGGGACCAGAGACCTCCAGGATGCAGTCACTTCCAGGCTATGTCACCATGTCACTCTCTGGCTTGATGCTGCTGCCACCACCTCCTCATTATGTCACCTTGCCACTGTCATTGTGCCACTTTCCGGCCTGATACTGCTGCTGCTGCTATTGCTGCCACCACCTCCACATTGTGTAATTGTGCCAATCTGTGGCCTACTAATGCTGCTTCTACCTCCACAAACAGTCTTTTTGCCACTCTGTAGCCTACTCATGCTGCTGCCACCTCCACACTGTGTAACTGTGCCACTCTGTAAACTACTCATACTGCTGCCACCTCCACAATCAGTCATTGTGCCACTTTGCGGCCTACTTAGCTCTCCACCTCCACAAACTGTCATTGTCCACTCTTAAATACTCATCTGCCCGCCCCTCAACAATCAGTCATTGTGCCACCTGTGGGCCCACTCAGCTGCTGCCCCCTCCACAAGCTGTCATTGGCCCCTCTGTGGCCTCTCTGCTGCTGCCAAGTGACACTCTCTCACTCGCAACCCTGTGGTTTCCTAAAACGTTTTTTACCCTTTACCACTCTATGATTTGCCACTATGTTTTTTTTTCCCCTTCTTTTTATCTTCAGAAGGGAAAAAAAGGGCAAAAAAACCGCTTGACCCTTTGTTTATATCAAAAACCCCGACCCCCCATTATCTAATCGACCCTCTGATTTTACTAATACTGACCCCTCTAATTATACAATGCCGACCCCCCTGATTATACTTTAAACTACCCCCTGATTTATAATACTGACCCTCTGTTTACTAAACCGACCCCCCGATGATACTAATACTGCCCCTCTTTTACTAAGCCCCCCCCTCTGATTAACAAAAACCACCCCCCTGATTTTACAACTTACCCCCCTGATTATACTAAAGATCTGGGTTATACTAAGCCAACCCCCCTGTTATACTAATACAGACCCCCTGATTTGCTAATACCCACCCCTCTCATTTACTAATACCAACCCCCCTGATTATCAAAAACCGACCCCTCGATTAACTAATACCGACCTCTGATTATACAAAAACTGACCCCTCTATTTTCTTACCGACCCCTCTGATTATACAATACTGACCCCTCTGATTAACTAATGGTGCCACTCTGATTATCAATGCGCCCCTCTGATTATATAATACTGCCCCCCTGATTATACTAAAACGACCCCTCTGATTATACTAATACCCCACCCCTCTGATTTTACTAATACCGACCCCATTATACTAAACGACCCCCCTTGTTATACTAATCTGACCCCCCTGTTATACTAAACACCCCTCTGATTTACTAAAAGACCCCCCCTGATTATCAATCCGACCCCTCTGATTATTCTAAAACCAACCCCCCTGATTATACTAATACCGACCCTCTGATTTTACTAATAGACCCCCCTGATTTTACTAAAACTGACCCCTCTGAATATACTAATACGACCCCTGTGATTATATTAATAATGACCCCTCTGATTATACTAATACTGACCCCTGTAATTATACTAATACTGACCCCTCTGATTATAATAATACCTTCCCCTCTGATTATACTTATCCCGAAACCGATCCCTCTGATTATACTGACCCGTCTAATTATACTAATACCGACCCCTCTGATTATACTAATGCCGACCAATATGATTACACTGATACCGGCATCTCTGATTAAACTAATACCGAACCCTCTGATTATACTAACACCGACCCCTCTGATTATACTAATACTGACCACTCTGATTATACTAATACTGTCCCCTCTGATTATACTAATACTGACCCCTCTGATTATACTAATACTGACCCCTCTGATTATACTAATACTGACCTCTCTGATTATACTAATACTGACCTCTCTGATTATACTAATGCCGACCCCTCTGATTATACTAACACGGACCCCTCTGTTTATACTAATACCGACCACTCTGATTATACTAACACTGACCCCACTGATTATACTTATATGACCACTCTGATTATCTCTACAGACCCTCTGTTTCTAATGCCGCCCCTCTGATTATCTTTTACCCACCCCTCTGATTTTAAATAATACTGTCCCCTCTGATTTTACTAATCTGACCCCTCTGATTATACTAAAACTGACCCCTTTTTGATTATACTACTACCGCCCCCTTTTATTTACTAAAATGACCCCTCTGATTATTAAAAACCGACCCCTCTGATTATACTAATACTGACCCCACTGATTATACAAAACCCGACCCTCTGATTAACTAAAACCGACCCCCCTGATTTTACTAATACCGACCCCTCGATTAACTAATTTCGACCCCGATTATGCTAATGCCCCCCCCTCTGATTATACAATACCAACCCCTTGATTATACTAATACCACCCCTCTGATTATACTAAAACCGACCCCTCTGATTTTTCTAATACTGACCCCTCTGATTATACAAAACCGACCCCGTGATTATATTAATAAAAATTTTTGGGGCCCCTCTGATTATAATAAACCCCTTTTTTTTTTTAAAAACCCCCCTCCCCCTTAAATTAAAAACCCTAATTAAAATGAAAACCCTCTGATTAAATAAACCGAACCCTCTGATTTTCTAACACCACCCCTCTGATTATTCTAATACTGACCACTCTGATTATACTAATAGTCCCCCCCGATTAATAATACTGACCCCCCTTTATTATACTAATATGACCCCTCTGATTATACTAATACTGACCTCTCTGATTATACAAATACTGACCCCTCTGATTATACCGACCCCTCTGATTATACTAACACGGGCCCCCCTTTTTTAAAATTTTTCCCCCCTTTTTAAAAACTGACCCCCTGTTTTATACAAATTTAAACCCGACCCTCTGATTATACTAAGGGACCCCAAAACTTACCCCCCACCCGATTATAAATTTTTTTCCCCCCCTATTCTACTAAAACCGACCCCTCTGATTATACTAAAACAACCCTTGATTTTAAAATAATACGACCCTCTGATTATACTAAACCGCCCCTCTGATATAAATAATACTGACCCTCTGATTATACTAATACTGACCCCCCTGATTATACTAATACTGACCCCTCTGATTTTCTAACCGACCCCCTTTGATTATACTAATACTGACCCTCTGTTTTTACAATGCCGACCCCTTGATTATACTAACACGGACCCCTCTGTTTTTTTTTCTAAAACCACCCCCTGATTTTATAATACTGACCCCTCCTAATTTTACTAATACCGACCCCTCTGATTATACTAATACTGACCCCCCTGATTATATTATACTGACCCCCCTGAAAAAAATTATCAAAACAGACCCCTTGATTATATAATACCGACCCCCTTCCTTTTTTAAATTTTTTTTTCCAAACCCCCAAAAATAACCCCCTGATTATATAAAAAACCCCCGAAAAAACCCCCCATGAAAATTAAAAGGGATACTAAACCATTTTTTATTCCCTCCCCGTTTATTTAAAACCCCAATACTTGACCCCTCTGATTAAATTATACTGAACCCCCTTTTTGAGTTTTTAAAACTAACCCCAAAAACCGAAAAAAAACCCCCTTTTTTTTTAGAAAAAATTTTACCCTTTTTTTAAACTGACCCCTCTGATTAATAAACTAATTTCTTTGACCTCTCTGATTATACTAATGCCGACCCCTAGATTTACAACACGGATCCCTCTGTTTTTCTAATCGACCTCTTGTTATACTAATATGACCCCCCTGATTATACAATCCCACCCCTCTATTATACTAACCCGACCCCTCTGATTATACTAATACTAACCCCCCGATTATACAAAATAACCGAAAAAATTAAACCCCCCTGTTTTTTTTAATTTTCTAATCCCCCCCCAAAAAAAACCCCCTGAAAATTAAAACCCCCCCAAATTAAAATGACCACTCGATTATAAAATAACCCCCGAAAAAAAACCCCCCTGATTAACTAATAACCCCCCCAAAAAAAAACCCTCTGATTTTACTAACACCCGGGCCCCTCCCAAAAAAGATTAATAAACCCCCCAATACAAAACCCAACCCTTCTGATTATCTAAAGCGACCCCCCCTTTATTATACTAATACCGACACCCTTGATTATACTTATATACTTTATATAATTAGGTAATGTATGGCCCCCAGTACAGCCACTCAGGTGATATATGGCCCCCAGTATAGCTAGGCAGGTGATATATGGCCCCTAGTAAAGCTGGGAAGGTGATATATGGCCTCCAGTATAGCCAGGCAGGCTATATATTGCCCCCAGTATAGCCAGGCAAATGATATACGGCCCCTTGCAACGCCAGGCAGGTAATACATGGCCCCTAGTGTAGCCAGGCAGGTGATATATGGCCCCCATTATTGCCAGGCAGGTGATATATGGCCCCCATTATTGCCAGGCAGGTGATATATGGTCCCCCCGTTAGCCAGGCAGGTTTTATTGGCCCCCCCTTAACAAGGAAGGTGATATAGTGCCCCTAGCTTAGGCAGGCAGGTGATATATGGCCCCCAGTGTAGCCAGGCAGGTGATATATAACCCCTAGTATAGCCAGGGAGGTGATATATGGCCCCCAGTATAGCCAGACAGGTTATACAGTATATGGCCCCCAGTATAGCCAGGCAGGTAATATTTCATATCAAAAATAAAAAAAAAACAGTACTCAACTTTCCGTGCTCCTGCTGGGCTTCGTCTTCTTCCCAGCACAGGCGGTGTGACGTCATCACGCTCCGCAGACAGCGTGATGACGTACTCTCGCTGCCTGTGCCTGACATTTCGGTGCAAGCTGCTCCGCGGCGCAGGGAGCCCTCAGCGGACGCACATGCAGCTGAAAAGACCATCGGCACTCTAGGCCCACAGCAGTGGCCTGGAGCCCGCCGAGGGCGGGGGATGTCTTTTATTGGGTGGACTGGATAAAACTGCCTAGCGATACTCTTGCTGAGTGGAAAAAAGTAAATTTTTGCAGTTTTGGAGCTCCAGTAATTGTATAACACACCGACTCCAAGTCTCCTATACAAAGAACTACACCTGCCTGGCTATACTGGGGGCCATATATCCCCC